>MU623440.1:0-141326 GCA_025201765.1 Daldinia sp. FL1419
ATATTAATAATAATATTTATAAATATTTATTTTAATTTATATTTATTTTAAAAATTATTTATATTTTATATATATTTAAAAAATAATATAATATAATTATTAAATAATATATATTATATTATTAATTTAATTAAATTATTTAAAGAATTAAATTCTTAAATAATAATATAAATATATTTAAAATTAAAAAAGGTAATATTTAAATTATTAATAAAATTTGGGATTAATTAAAATATTATTAATTATATTATTATTAAATATTATATAAAGATAAAAATTAATAATTTTTACTTTTTAAATTTAATTATACATTAATATTATAATAAAGAAATTTAAAAAAATGTTAATAGATTTTAAAATATTTATTATTAACCTTTAATATTTATTTAAAATAAATAAAGTTTCTCCTTATTTCATTATTATTTAATAAAAATAATAATTAAATAATATATTAATAAAAATTTAAAATTCCTAATTATATATAATATTTTTATTTTTTTATTATATTATATAAAAATTAGATATAAAATTTTATATTAATTATTATTATTTTTAAATATTTATAAATTAGGAATATCTATTATTATTATTAAATTATTAATAATTTTTATAAAAAAAAATTATTTTTATATAATATTATAATTAATAACCTTAAAAAATTATATTTATATTTTAAATTAGAATTTTTGGCACGATATGTATAGTCTCACAGATACATCTGCACGGATTATATTAAGTGGTGGCTGTGGTGGCTGATAAAAATTTCTAGTCTAAGCTCGCTAAGATAACTTGCAACCCTCAGTTTGGAACTTTCACCTTCCAACCCCGCTAACGTCATATTAAGCTCGATTAAATTAATTAGTTGGGTTGATGAACAAGCAGACGAGGCGGGGCGTCTTATCAATTATCTTACCATCTTATCGTATCCGTTATTTGTTCTCCATTACCTCAATCAGCTTTAGTTTTCTCTAGAGCTTCAACGAATCCCGGCCTCAGATGTCCGCAGCAGAAACCATCACGTTTTCCATTTTGGATTCTATTTTTTTTCCCCATGGAGTCTCTGCAATGGCTCATGATGTTTTAATAATTACCTCATTACATTCCCCTTAATCGCCGCTACTGAATTGTCTCCTCGGCATATCCTTATTCGCCATGCTAGCTTTCTCAGTACGCGGCCTTATGGGCTCGCGTGCCTTTAATCGACCAACTATGCGAGCGATGGCCACCGCACGGCGTCAAGCTTTCGAAACCGTACCATCTTCTCCAATTCGAGTTATGCGTACGGTCGACGCGGTTCGGCGATGGAGGAAGCCTCAGTACCTCGACCATAGAATTGTATCATTAGTACCTACGATGGGGGCTCTACACCAAGGTCATCTTTCTCTTATCCGTAGCGCGGCTCGCGAAAGCCACCACGTCGTCGTTAGCATATATGTAAATCCAGCACAATTTGGAATCAAGGAAGACTTGGCTTCCTATCCTGTGACATGGGAATCGGATTGCAAGATCTTAGCTGAGCTGGATCGCGAATTAGCCGACGACGGCGGCAATCTAGGTCGCATCAGCGCTATTTTTGCGCCAACTACCCCTGAGATGTATCCGTCAGGCTTTCCAGGCCAAGAAGTAGACTCCAAAGGGAGTTTCGTGGTCATGACACCAATAAGTGAGATTCTCGAAGGTGGTACTCGTCCAACGTTTTTTAGGGGTGTCGCGACCGTCTGCATGAAGCTTTTTAACATTGTGCAGCCTGAAAAGGTGTACTTTGGCCAAAAGGATGTCCAGCAGACCGTATTAATCCGGAAGATGGTTCAAGACTTTATGCTTCCAACCGAAGTTGTTATTGGGCCTACTATGCGGGAACCCGATGGGTTGGCCCTAAGCTCTAGAAACGTTTACCTCGGCGAAAGACGACGCAAAATTGCCCCCGTACTAAACCGTGCACTCAAGGCTGCTGAGATGCAGTACTTATCTGGTGCTTTGAATCGAACGCAGCTCATGAACGCTGCCAATACTTTAATCAGGAAGGTCTTGGACGAACAGTCAGCATTGCCTTCTGAGAAGAGGGCAATGTTTGAAGTGGACTACATCTCGCTTGCAGATCCCCTGTCGATGGAAGAGCTGACTGAAATCGACCCTAAGAAGGGTGGTATACTCAGTGGTGCCGTAAAGATGTTGCCGGTCGAATCACCACAACGAGGCGAAGACCTAGGACATAGTGGAGGACCAGCAGTCCGCCTCATAGACAACATCATTTTGAAGCCAGTCGTGGAATCTTAGAATAATCCTTTTGAATATATACCCAAACAGTTTGAGTCTACCAATGACTAAATAGGTAGCTAACAATTAGAGAAATATCAATCTCAATTATTCGACCCGGTCCCTACCAGCTACGTTTTCATTCTTGAAGATTAACCTAGGTATTTCAACTCCTTACTGATATTCTTAGCTGTATTTCTTCCAAACAGTTCTTTATCTATTGGCTTATCCCAGCACATTCACTACACGTCGCCATTAAGTTTCCAGGATTTCAAGCACGTCAAACGAACGGCTGGAACTATAAACCTTAACATTGTCAAAATCGTAAGATAATGAATAAATATACTTTTGACTATACCATTGGCGAATAATACGAGTCGAAAGTTATAAGTGCTTCGACTAGGATTCCGTTGCATCGAAAGCACGGCTTCTCCACGTGCAGAGTCAGGTACCGTAATGATACGATAAGGGGGGCGAGTTAAGGTGGAAAAAAAAGTTACCAAGTCCCAATTTCCAATTGCCCGTCCGCCGTCCCCGCAGAAAAAAAAAGTTAGGCCATTCCCGTCCCGTCTTTTAGAAGTTCAAACTTGCTACAGAGGTACTACAACTCTTCCCCCCCTATAATAATTCCTTATGAGAATTAACGTTGGAGATCTCCTAACTTAACCTAACCTTCACCTCGCGGTAGGTTCATCCAGAAAAACAGGAGCCGAATATTTCCAATATATTAATAAAAAGCGGATTCACTCCATTGATTCCCCTGTCGATCCTTTTCTTCCATCTCCAAATCAAATTCATTTACGGAGAATCCGCGGGGTGGACTTCTCAGGATGCCGAATACAACGGCTATTTCCGCTCCGGGCAAAGTTCTCCTAGCCGGAGGCTTCTTAGTCCTTGACCGCCAGCACACGGGTCTTGTGTTTGGGTTAAGCGCCCGTATCAACGTCATTGCCCAGGAGATCAAGACTAGCAAGGGCGTCCAGTTGAGCGAGATCGTCGTCGAGAGCCCTCAATTCCTTGAAGCTCAATGGCGATACGGATATCACTTGACTCCTGGTGACGGTGGCATTAAACTAACCCAATTACATGTGTAAGTATTTCCTTTTATATCCTCTATCTTACCTTCTCTTCCATGGCGGCGTTCCTCTATGGCAAAGGTAGACGCAACTGAGTTAGACGCAACTGAGTCTACCAATGTCCGAGATCGCAAGTAACAGTGTTGTGCTCATGTTGGGATTATTTACTCTCATCTTTGTATCACCATCCTAGTCTCACATTTTACCTCACCACATTGCAAGATTTCTTTTTATATGACCACAGTATATACTCACAAGCTAACCAATTAGCGGTTCAAACATAAATCCTAATCACTTTGTTGAGGTGACCCTGGCCTACGCTCTCACTTACATTCAGACATCTGGTCATCTCGGTTCATTATCCACTTTTGACCCTGTGCAATTAACTATTCTAGCTGACAACGACTATTACTCACAATCTCACTCACACCACCACCATCATCATCATTCGCACTCGGGACCAACAGGCCGTTTCACCAAGTTCCCCACCAAGCTTAAGGATGCTCATAAGACCGGTCTCGGGTCCTCCGCGGCCCTCGTCACGGCGCTCACCGCCGCCTTATTGACGCATTACCTTCCCCAATCTGCCTTCGACATAAACTCGGACGAGGGTAAGCGCACGCTTCACAACCTAGCGCAGGCTGCACACTCCGCCGCCCAAGGGAAAGTCGGTTCCGGTTTCGACGTCGCAGCCGCTGTGTATGGTAGCTGCGTATACCGACGCTTCTCCCCCTCTCTCCTACGTGATGTCCCCGAGATCGGCGCGCCTGGCTTCGCCCCCGCGCTGGCAGCCTGTGTGACGCGCGAATGGGACGCCGAATTCCGCAAGGAAAACGCGCGGATGCCGCCGGGTGTGGCGCTGCGCATGTGCGACGTCGACTGCGGCAGCCAGACCGTGGGAATGGTCAAGCAGGTCCTCAAATGGCGCGAGCAGACCGATCCGGCCGGTGCCAAGACCCTCTGGGATAACCTACAGGCGCGTAACGAGGCGCTCAGCGCGGCGCTTAGTGGGGATAAAAAGGGTGAGATCAGAAAGGCGGTAGAGGAAGTCAGAGTCCTGGTGCGTGAGATGAGTGTCGCGAGTGGTGTTCCGATCGAGCCGGAGAGTCAGACTGCGCTTTTGGACGCGCTGGCGCGTGTGGAGGGCGTGTATGAGGGTGTTGCGCCGGGGGCGGGAGGGTACGATGCCCTGGCTTTGCTGGTGAAGGATGATGACGAGACGGAGGGACGTATTAGAGAGTTTTTGAAAGGGTGGAGTGAGGAGAAGGGTGTCAAGGTTAAGTTGCTTGGTGTTAAGGGGGAGATGGAGGGTGTGAGGAGGGAGGGCGTGGAGCAATACGATGGATGGTTGGCTTGAGGGGAGATATTATGGGAAGAGGAAGGAGGGGGCCAAGAAATGGGGAGCTTTAGAGTGACGATGCTGTATTTAGAAGCATTGGAAAGACCATGAAATTGAGGATAGATTTTGACTATACTTAGTAGTCGTAAAGCAAAGAATGATTTTGAAGTAGACCTATTAGTTGTATACATGCCTATAAGGTAGGTACCTGGTGATATAGGTAAAGACTGGTCGCCTCATAATTCTTTAGATTACCTCCTAGAAGGTATTATGACGTATGACTATTATATCTACATCCGTTTGTCTTTCTAAGCGATGCCCACTTGAGGATACCCATATGCAGGAAGCCGCCCCTACCACGCCGTTGCGATTTCCTGTTACTATCCTTCCTGTGACTTGCCGTGAAATAAAGTTTTCAGAAACGCG
This sequence comes from Daldinia sp. FL1419, assembly GCA_025201765.1. Lineage (NCBI taxonomy): Eukaryota > Fungi > Ascomycota > Sordariomycetes > Xylariales > Hypoxylaceae > Daldinia > Daldinia sp. FL1419. Next base: position 5,098 of record MU623440.1, read on the forward strand.
GTGCCTTATATACCCACCTTCCTGCCTTAGATACCTAGGTAAGCACCTGCCCAAATACATACGGAGTATTACGTACAAGTGGAAAGGACTTATAATTAACTTGCAATCTAGCTTTTAGCAAAAAGCATGGCAAGGACTGTCCTTTGAGCTTTCTGGTCTGATCAGCTAGAGCAAGCTTGGGAAATAAGGTGTCCGCCATGTCGAGCCTAGAGCCCGATTATTCGCGGGAGGTAGAGCGTTCGAACCTCAGTGTATGAGGATGAGGATGCGATACCTCCCGATTTTTTTTTCTCCTGTTACAGACCCTTTTCTCTGACGTATTTTGAACTCGTTTTATTTTATTTTCCTGTCTACGTTTCTCTCCTGCTAATGTAGCTTCATATCAATGAGAATTTTGTAAAATACAAGCTTGGTAGGATGCTGTTTGCTTGTGTCAAATAACGACAATGAAGGGATTGAGGAGTCGGCTACTATTGTAGAGAGTTTTCAAGAACTCATCCGCATACAACCTCATTATGAACAGAAACAAGGAGTGCAAATAGCATACCGAACTCGGTACACCTCTCAACGGCTTCCTTGTTTTCCTCGCACGACAGGCAGTACGAGATGGCAATATATTTAGTATCACCGCAGCTCGGATTTGATCGCCCCAACGGCTTCCTGCCGTTGCGACTCAATTTACCAGGCGAGTTGAGTTACTCGTCCCTGTGTTTTGTCTTACAAAATCTAGCATTGAGCGAGGCGACCTAGCCCGTTAATAATGCATCCGACATGATGTACGAGACACTCGGCATAGAGTAGGTACGTTACTAAAGAATCGTTCGAGAGAAACCAGCTCGATTATATGAAAATTTCATGTATTCACGTTACGTACGGCATGCCAGTGCAACGACTACCTTTTTCTTTCAAACGCCGCCCGCCCCTCGGGCCCTTATTAGACCGCCAATGCAGGGAATCAATAAATCAGCCAGTGAATTGATGGCCCGTCACCCTTTCCAAAGTTAGAATCCCAACGCCTGAACAGATGGATGAATGTATGGCTTCGAAGAAAAGATAATGGGAAAAAACCAATAGAAAAATCTAATGCAGCACACTTGGTATCCTATACGCCCAAGCCCCCCTGTATTATGCTACCTGTGTTGCCGTGTTCGTGAAGTCGTTCGTCTGGTGACTGCCTATTATCCGATGTACCGAGAAAGCTAGATGTTCCGTACCCGGTATAGAGCTATATGTTGCCCCATCACCATGGAACGGATAGTCTAGCTATAGCCAGCTCTGATATCCGTTTCTTGTATTTCTAAAAGTGACCTATCGCAGAGAAGAGAGCCCCTCTACTATCCTCAAATGAGGTTCTCGGTAGGCACAATAGGGGTACTCGGCGTTACCTGGTATTTGTTAACTCATCGGAATTCCATAGGACCGGGTTAGATCGCAGCGGGTGAGAACCTACTTTCAGCTCAGGCGTAACGGGACGCAGGGTAGACGGCGGAGCCGGGGCCTTGCGCGGAGAGCCGAGGGAAGACGGATCGGAGCCTCCAAACCGGGATGAGGCTGCTTGCTCCTTCAGAATGGCGATCCTGTGCACCCAAAAATACATCAGCCAAGATTCTAGATACCCGAAAGGATTGCGGCGAAGTCGAAAGGGGCCCACAGCTAATTGGATGATATACGAGGGATTGAGAATGAAATAAGGGGAATAATAAAAGAGTGGAAGAGCTTACTCATCCTCCGACACACCCGGTAGACAGAGTGTCTCGTGCTTGAAGTCGAAGGGTGCTGACTGAGAAGAGAAAAAGCATGTTAGTAAATGGTGGAAGGTTGAACAATATAGTAGTATTATGTAAACATGAGGCATATCGGATACCCCGAATAGGTAATCCATGATATACACGGTGGGTGAGCAATGACAAAGGACGGACTTACAATTTGCAGCGGCTGCTTTTCAGAAACCGAGTCTCTAGACTTGACGCCGATGAGTTTTTGCAGTCTTGCCGTAAAGGCGCGAAAACCACCAAAACAGCTCGACATTTTGGGCCGGTAATTAACGGATTGGGCTCGAAGGAGAAAGGGGTTTTTTTTTTTCAGACGGCAGGATAAACGAGGTAAAATGAGACGGAGGCAAAAATTTGTGTGTACAACGGGAACAACAAGTGGAAGAAGTTGGCAGTTAGCCTTGCACAAAGGAGTCGGGGTGTAAGAATGGTTGGTAGCAAGGCGGCAAAGCTGAATTCCAAAATGGGATACCTCAGTGACCCAAGTGTGTGGGAAAAAGAGACGATGGTAGCAATAACACGATAAATACGAGTTCTGTGCCAGGAAAAGGCGTTAAAGGCCCCAGGGTCGTAATAACGAAATCCGAGACGAGGATAATTCGAAGGTATCTTTTCTTTTCTTCGGTTGCCAGAAAAGAAAACGGTCGATACGGCAGCAAGAGTGCGAGTAAAAGTAGACTTGTGATTGATTCAAACGTTCCCCCTCTATGCAAAAGCGTGCGCACACTAGAGCTGTAGCTGCAGATACGAAACAAGACGTATGTGGGATGTATGTACGCAGAAACCCAGGAGAGTCATGTAAGAGGCTGTGGGAAGTTGTGATAGGTATGTATGCGTACTGTATGAAGATGGAGATGATGTAGAACGTATGTAGGTCTACCAAAGGTCAGGGTACTTCACTATATCGAGGCAATCGATGATTGATCAACAATCATGCAATCGAGACGGGATCAAGATAGCCAAGCGGCAGTGGTGATAGATGGTGGGAGTAGTAGTTTCAAAGGGGACGGGGAAAAAAAAGAGCGGAATCCCCTTTGATAAAAAAGGAATAACAACAGTTGTCGGTTACGGTCAGCAAGCGTTATGCTATCTTTTTTCGAATGCCTACGACATATAGATCCTACCCTGTACCATACGAATGGAATGGTAAGGCAATGTAAGGTATGTAAGGTAAGGTAGGATGGGGGATGAATGGGGCGGCGAAGGATGATAATGCTGATGATACTGCTGATGATGACGACGATGACGAGGGAACAATAAACAATTCGCCTAGGGGTTCGCGAACAAGCCCTTTCTCTTCTTATTTTACGAACGAAGCTGGAATCCAAGAAAACTTGGTGGGCTTCGGTGGCTGTAAGTCTGACAGAAAGATCGTCGGGAGCGGGGGGAGCGAAAGCTGAAGAGAGGAAGGGAAAGAAAGGCTGCAAGCTAAACCCGACAAGCGCAGGGTCCTTCTACGGGAAAGGATTAGAAAAGAGAAGAGTTAAAAGAGTGTATGTGGTGTTATTGTGTTATACCAGCTACGGTTTAGCTGAACAGGCTGAGCAGTAGTAGGACCTAACTATTAAAGCAAGGTGGTGTAAGAGGGCTGGTTGGTTCGATGACGGCCAAAAAATGAATGGATGAATGAATGAATGAATGAATGGTGAAAATTCGAGTCTAGCTCTTAAAGCTTTGGAGGTGTAATAATAATAATAATAATAATAAATGGGATAATAAATAAAGCTCGATAGAACGAAGGGCGAGCGAATAGAGAGAGACAGACAGGGAGAGAGAGAGAGAGAGAGAGAGAGCAAGAGATACGAAGAGTAGAGTAGATATCACAAAGAAACGAACGTGTGCTGCGTATTGCAGGGGAAAATTGGATTTAAAAACAAGAAGACTGAGAAATTCGGTGATAAACGAGAGACAATACAACAAGATTCAACACAATAACGCGAAGAGAAACCAAGTCAACCAGTCCTGTCAGTGTAAATCGTACAGTGTATGTAACGTAATAATGTAATAATGTAATGCCGGAATTGTCCCTCCAAGGTTCACAAGATGGATTAGTTATGGAGAAGTAATAATAATAATAGGAAATAATGGGAGTAATGGGAATAATAGGCCTAGGTAGAGGTAACTACATAGCATAAAACAATAGGCAGCAGGTAATAAAGGTAAAATAGCATCGCCGGTCAAATGTGGCGATTCTCTAGCGACAAGGGGGTTTTCTCGAATAGGAACAAGGGAAAGAGAAGTTGAAAGTAGGCCAAGCTAAGGGGACCCTCAGGAGCAAGGATCATCGAGACCTTTTTACAAGAACTGCAAGGACCGCAAGGACCCAAGAACCTAAAGCGAGCCAACTAGATAGGATGATCCCGTTTAACGACGATGGAATGGCTCCAGAATGTTTCGAAACGCCGGCTCTTTTTTTTTTTTTTTTTTTTTTTTTTTTTGTTTTTGATACGCAGCCCTTTTTCAGCTTTTGCATAGTGGACGTTACGTACGTACGTTTAGGCATTTGTACATACCTATGTACCTATTTTTATTACCTATTTTATTTTATTTTACCAATAGAATTCTCACGTTACCATTCACATAACTACCATTTACCCCTTAGTATAGGTACACTTGCAGACCTGCAAGACCTGCAAGACCTCCTGGACGACACTTCAACTTGCATAATATTGTCCCCGGTCCGAGGATACATGAAACAGGAACACAGATCGCCAAAACGGCTTAGTTCCCATACTCATCCCACCCTATCCCATCCCATCCCATTCCCTCGTCCCCTCTTAAATCCCCAAACCCCAAAATCAGCCCAATCTTTCCGAAAGGCTCCCGTTCCGTCCAAGCAAAGTCCAAGGAAAATAAATGGCGTGTTCATTCCAGAACGATTCTCTGAACCCCTGCTTTACTATTGGCTCGCATTTTTTACTCTACTTCGGATAGTCCTTCAAGTGGTAACTCTTTAGCTTTACGAACTGGTCAAATCCGAATTTACTTAGGGTCACGCCCTTGCCCGAATTCTTCCATCCCGTCCAAGCTAGATCCTGCAGTTGATTATCATGTTAGCATACCGCAATATCATCACAATATAATTATATTCGCATAAAGAAGAGGGAAATCTCACAGGGCTGGGGTAGTCTGCACGATTGACAAAGACGGTTCCGGCTTCCACTTGCTCCGCCAACTCGTAGCCCTTGGCCGTATCCTTGGTCCATATGCTAGCCGTAAGGCCAAATTCGCTATCATTCATCAACGACACAGCCTCTTCATCGGACTTGACTTTCATGACGGAAATGACCGGACCGAACGTCTCTTCCGTCATGACCTTCATGTCGTGATTGACATCGACTAAGAGAGTAGGTTTCACAAAGTTGCCTTTCGGTGGCAGATTCGAGAATGTCGGGTTCTCCGGGGTCGCGTCTTTCGCACCTTTGCTTAGAGCATCCTGGATATGCGATTCGATCGTCTCTTTAGACTTCTTCGAAATGACTGGCCCGATTTGAGTTTCCTTTTCTAGGGGATCGCCAAGCTTGTAGTCCTTCAAGACCTTTTGAACTGCTTCGATAAAAGGATCGTAAATCTTTTCGTCCACGTAAACACGTTCAATAGCACAGCAGCTCTGTCCCGAGTTAAAAATAGACCCGTCCACAATCTCGGCAGCTGCCCAATCCAAATCTACGTCTCCCCGGACGTATGCAGGGTCTTTGCCACCGAGCTCTAGACCAACGTTGACGATTCGATCGGAGGCAGCCCTTTGAACCGACAAACCTCCCGCCACGGAACCAGTGAAGCAGATTAGAGATACCTTGGGATCGCGCACCACGGACTCCATGATCAGCGGCGACCCGCAGTGGAAATACTGCAAGACACCAGCGGGTAGTCCCGCCTCCGCAAAGACCTTGGCGATCTGTTCTACTATCGTAGGAGTCTGCGGGGAAGGCTTGAGGATGACCGTATTACCAGCAAGTAAAGCCGGTATAAGTGAGTTAACCAGGATCAGGTAAGGGTACTAAGAAGAATAATAACAATAAAAAGAAACGTCAGCCGGGTTCTAGACTTCGGTCAAGTGGATTGATTTGTCTCACGTTCCACGCGAAGATGATGAGGACGGGGCCAACGGGAACCTTGCGAATGAATCGCTTAAAACCCTTCTCCGGCTCGCCATCGGTATCTTTTAGCGTTTCTTCGCTGATCTTCACGAGGTAATCTGCCCGTTTGATGGCCGTCGTAACTTGACGTAGAGAGTGTTAGCTTACGCGCTTCTATATAAGAATAAGGACTAAAATGGGCGACGCGGTAAGGTTTACTTTCGACGCCGGTGTAAGCGATCGGTCGTCCCATTTGGACAGTAAGCTCCTCGGCAAGGTCATCCTTTCTCTTCTCTAGTAGTTTTAAGGCCTTCTTGACTATAATCTGACGGTCCGTCAATGAAGTCTGTCGCCAGCTTGGAAACTTCTCGGCAGCGATCTTAGGGATCTCTTCCAACTCCGCCGTCGTGACGCCATTGCGAGTTAATATGGGCTCGTTGGTAGTAGGCGAGATGGTTGTGAGTACTTCGACAGACATTGTGCTATGTCGGTACAATAATAGGAATAATAGGGATGGTACTTAAAAAGGTAAGATATGTAAGGTTAGGTTAATAGAAGATGTTTTATAATTATGGATATATAATTGAGAATTGATCTATATATTAAAACCGAATTCCACTCCGGATCGGTTATCTCGAGCTTAAAAGATCCCTTGGGAGTCAAACGTCACTGATTAAAGATTCGGTAAGTGGGGATCAACGACCCCTCAGAGGACCCCGATAGCTAAATGTTATACTTTTTGTGCATTCTAAACTCTTATCTTATCAGAAATTCTTATCGATGCGCGCGTATTCTCCATTTTATTTTATTATTTTCTTTAATTGCTACTAAATAAATCGTAGATCCAAACACCAACTTAATCGATTGCCTAATCGCTCGTCTTTGGATCTATAAGATTGCATACCTATATAAGCTAATAACGAGCTTCCAAGTTAAAATGGCTCCGGAGAAGAGGAACAAGTTTTTGGACGCCGAGGAGAGCGACGACGACGACAGCCAGGGTTACAATTCCGAGGCCGAGGAACTTGGGAAAGGTCGGATCGCAAAGCGTCGCAAATTGAGCGAGGGTGCTGCTAGCGACGAAGACGAAGATGAAGTTAGCGAGGGGGAAGAATCTGAACAAGAAGAAACAGAACAACAGAATGACTCCCGACGAGAAACCCCAAATGCGAAAGCGGATGGAGACAAACCGAAATCCAAGATAGCCAAGATAGACGCACTACCGGAATTACCAGACGTTTCGCGCCCTCTAACGAAGAAGAACTTGGTGGCTACGGAAGCAGCCATAAAGAAATCCGGTCTCGTCTATCTATCGCGCGTACCGCCATTCATGAAGCCCGCCAAGTTACGATCACTTCTCGAACCATACGGCAAGATTAACAGGATATTCCTAACGCCAGAGGACCCCCAAGTGCGCTCACGACGAATCCGGCAGGGCGGAAACAAGAAGCACATGTACACAGACGGCTGGGTAGAATTTGTGCGCAAGGAAGACGCTAAGAAAGCCGTTGACCTTTTGAACGCTCGAACGATAGGCGGAAAGAAGAACACCTACTACCGAGACGATATCTGGAGTCTGCTATACCTGAAGGGTTTCAAATGGCACAACCTCACCGAACAGATCAACTCGGAAATGGCGGAGCGTACAAGCAGAATGAGGGCAGAAATCAGCAAGTCGACCAAAGAGAACAAGGAGTTTGTACGAAACATCGAGAGAGCGAAGATGCTGGAGGGCATGCAGACTAAAGCGGCAGCGAAGAGGAGTAGGGAAGAGAAGGAAAGCACTGCTACTCCGGCTGCGACAAGTAAATCAGAGGATAGGAGCATGCGGAAATTCAAACAGGCTTCCGTGGCGAAGAAGGATGTGGATAAAGCTCCCGAGGAAGCGAAGCGTGTCCTGAGCAAACTTTTTTAATATTGACAGTAATGATACCCGATATTCTGCACATTCCCCGAGTGCAGAGTGAAAGAACTGAGAGTTGTTGGATTGGGCTTTGAATTGATAATATTGAAATGCTCGTCCTAAGAGTACCTATGTATATTCCATACCATTGCAGTTCCTTGAAAAGGGGTGAGATCTGCATATGGGTAATATGCTTAGTACACGTAAAGGATAGTGAAAGGAACTGATGTGAAGGGAACGATTGCATTGGTAATTTCGATGGTCGGGTATTAGAATCAGTGTATAGCTAGAGTCGACAGACTGAATAGGTCAGTCGTATACCTGGCTTAGTGTAATGCAATTAGGTTAGGGGTTTAGTAGAGCGTCGTCGAATGATTCAACACGATCGTATCGCTTTAGGGTCACGCAGCAATGTTAGTATACCGAGTGAGAATACCCCTTAGATTAAACAGTGTGCCCATCCATAAACCCCACCACCAAGATGACGAACTCGACTAACCTAGGTAGTCATAAATCCCCGGACTCTACACTCATCTTCGTCCCTCGCACGAAACCTCCGCGACCGCTGCCCCGGGGGACCCTCCGGCTGTTTCCGACGGACTTCGGAACTCGTACCGACGACGAGCCTATTCGTACATGACATCTATTGCCGAACCCGAGCGTAGAGTCGACGCGATTGGCGATGGTTCGACACCACTAACTATACGAACCAGTGGGCGTGAAGAACTAAGCCCTGTCACAATACCCCTTAAAATGACGTCTTTGTGCGCTCAGGCGGGATATCTGCTCGACGTTGGGACATAAAGACCTCGAACCAACCGAACGTAGAGATGCTAAGCGAGCTCGAGACCGCGTTACACATTCATTTTGCCAATGCCAATGTTTCCGAGCCTGGTCTTTGCTATTACCAGGCCGATCAGCGCTGTCGCGTATCGGGCACGTCACTTTGCTTGTGAGCGATATCTATGGTTAGGTAGGTAGTTTAGAGCCGCGGGCTGCGGGTTGCGGGTTGCTTACACGGCAATGTGTACATGTGCACTAATAAAGGACAAGGCAAAGGCAATAGGCTAGGTAGGATTACAAAACAGCCGGGCGAAATGACGTGATCGAACTCGTCGATAGCAACATCATGCGGCGTCCTTCGAAGCGCGGGGTTCGAATCTGCCCCCCCGCCAGCCAGACAGAGCAGCGCAAACCTCCGATCGGAATCCTGATAAGGGCGCGGCGATGGAGGGTGTGGACAACCATGGCATTGGGGATCGATGAGCGACGTTGGGGTTTCCTATTGGAACGGCAGATGGGTTGCGTGATACGCTCCTTGCGAGCACATCAGTTCTCTCTCACCTAGCTCGATAGGTATGCTCAAGGATGAGACAATGAGGGTGGGAATTATTATATATTATGTAGACGTAGCTGTCTGTACCTGGGAACTAGTCGATCCGATCTCGTTTCTTGGTAGTGATAGATTTGGAATCGGTCCTCTACCTAATCTAAATACATCATCAGGTATCCAGTTCGTAACAATGGCCCCCTCTGCTACCACTACCGTCACCGAGGCTGCTCAGTCTCTACCGCAGCAGCTGAAGACTACTCGCTTCTTCGGCGCGTACAAGGAGATTGCTCCCTTCAAGTATAACAAAGAAGCTGAGGAGGGCAAGACCGGACTTAAGCCCGCGAAGGTAAGATATAAACTACTATCAAGTCTGATATATTCCTAATGCCTCCGTAGTATCCCAACTACCTACCGACATGGAACCCTGAGCAAAAATACGGACCGCTCCAGCCCTTTGAGCACTACGAGCACGGCAAGGACGCCGACACCACGTACCCGGACCTCCTCCCCGAGGGCACCAATATCGTCGACCTCACGCCCACCATCGGATCCGAGATCCGAGGTATCCAACTAAGCTCTCTCAATGACGCCGGCAAGGACCAACTCGCGCGCTACGTGGCGGAGCGAAAAGTCGTGGCCTTTCGCGGCCAGGACTTCGCGGACCTTCCCATCGAGAAAGCTCTCGAGTTCGGCGGCTACTTCGGTCGCCACCACATCCACCCGACCTCGGGCTCTCCAGAAGGCCACCCAGAGATCCACCTCGTGCACCGCGGGGAAGGGGACAAGGGCTACGACCAATTCTTCGAGAACACGGTTAGTTCGGTGGCGTGGCACTCGGATGTGTCGTACGAGCAGCAGCCGCCCGGAACCACGTTCCTGTATATCCTCGACAAGCCCGAAACGGGAGGTGACACTTTATTCGTGAATGCCGCGGAGGCGTATAACCGCCTAAGCCCGCTTTTCCAGGAGCGTCTGCACGGATTGAAGGCTACGCACTCTGGGATCGAACAGGTTAATGCCTCGAACGCTCGAGGCGGTATTAAAAGACGCGAGCCGGTTGTGAACGCGCATCCCATCGTCCGAACGCACCCTGCTACCGGCGAGAAGGCGCTCTACGTGAACCCACAGTGTACGTCTCCCCCCCCCCCCCCCTTCTTTCCGTCCTCGACACATCCACTAACCTCCCACCCCCACCGCAGTCACCCGCAGCATCGTAGGCCTGAAAAAGGAAGAATCCGACGCGATCCTCAAGTTCCTGTACGACCACCTGGCCTACGGCGCCGACTTCCAAGCGCGCGTCAAGTGGGAAGAGGGGACCGTCGTCGTCTGGGATAACCGCGTGACGCAGCACTCCGCCCTGCACGACTGGAAGACGGGCCAGCGCCGCCATCTCGCGCGCATCACGCCCCAGGCCGAGCAGCCTTACCAGACGCCTTTTGAGGCGTCTTCGTGAGAGATTACGTGAGTGGGTGTGTGGTGGGATTGTGAAGATTGTGGAGATTGTTGTATATATTTGTTTATAGAAACCCTGGAATGATATCATCTGTTGTTGCTGTTGTTGCTGTTGATGTCTTTAAGTGCGCTTTGCTTGACGCCACGAGTTTCCGCTGTTCTCGGTTGCGCTTGCGGTCCTCTTGACGTTGCTTAAGGCGGCTTAGAAAGTCTCCACTGCCGGCCTCATCGGAAGATGAGGCTTCTATGGTGGTGTTGGCTTTGGGTTCTGATTGTCGAATGATAGGGTGGACATGCTCTGTACGGCGCAGTGGGTTACTAACGCTCGCATTGCTGGGAATTGGCCTTGGCTGTGGGGGGCGAGATACAGATGGTGTAGGTTTCAAAATTGGATTCGTAGGCGTCTTCGCATGAGAGCGATCCAAGTCATCTTCATCGTCGCTTTCCGTTTCGACATCATGCGTCCGCGTCGGATTAGGTATAGGTCTACTGCTGGTAAGATCTTTACGGGAAGGATTCGATGTAGTAAATAGCTGCCTGGGCCCGCCCATGCTAAAACCGGCGGCAGCACGAGTTGTGGTAGCAACCTTGGTCAGATTGTCCAGACGCGTCGCCTTCTTTCTCGGACTTTCCATGAGACCGTGTAACGAAGCAGTATGCCACAAATCACTCTCACTTGCTGCAGGTTCGTCATCCAGACCTCTTTCAGCCCTCGCCTTTCTGGTTGCTGCCCTCTGCTTCTCGAGACGAGCCTTGCGCTCTTGCTTCAGCTTGACCAAATCGGTCATGCGCCCTACTACGGGTCTTGATATATCACGAATGGTATCCGCATTTTGCGACTTAGATGCGGCCTTTAAGCGCTGATATTCAGCAGCATGTAAATGGGCTGTAAATTGCTGAGCCGTCGAAAGAAATTCATCCTCTACCATTCGATATAAGTCGTCATTTTCAAGGCCCTCAATCATGTAACTAATTATAAAGTTAGACGAGTTTATGATTTCTTAGAGGTAAGCGTACGCACCTTTCAGGTAGTGGTTTTGGGGAAGGCGGCGACGATGCAGATTGAGCTACGGGTTTAGGCGCCGGAGATGCAGGAACAGAGTGGGAACTCTTTACTCGTTTAGCAGGAGCTGGTGAAGCTGCCGCTTGATTATCGTCATCTTCAGAAACCTCGCGCTTCTTCTGCCGCCCAATAGGAGTCAACCCAGGTGACCTGGGAATACTGGTCAAACTCGTTTCGGCCTTTTTCCACGGTAATTTACGCGTCATAGCAAATAATATGAATGATTCAACACACGTCCCAAAAAGAGAGAAAAAAAAAAAAAGATGAAAGCGTGCTTTCACAAGGTTGTCTAATTGAGAAAATAAGGGCAAAGCTACGAAGTACCTATAACTAACTTGAGATCTCGGTGAGCTTCTTGATAGCGGGGTGATGATGTACTTAAGATATTAAAGAAATTCATTTATCCACAAATATACAAATATCGGTGTTCCCGTTTATACAACATCAGCTTCCCCTATTCATACCTTAAGTGTTAGAGATCCTTCAACACAATATCGGCAGTATGAAATTAAGTTTTGATTATATTCAATCATTTATCTCGTAGTAACATCTAAGACAAGGTCCAATACCGAAAAAAAAATAAAAAAATAAAAAAATAAAAAATAGTAGCCTGGATGGGATTTCAACCCATCCTTTTCCACGAGAAACTTGTCCTTACGTCTAAGGATGCCTCGATGCGCGAAATGAGCGATCACGCGACGTCATTACCCAACCATTCTATTCTATACCTACCTACCTATGCATCGCTACTCTATCATTTAGTATGTTACGTCTTATGACCGGTATGGGCGCCAGGCAGAGTTCAACTAGTTGAAGGCTGCGACTCCGCAAGAACACCATTGTTGTTCTGCTCAAGTACGGCATCTTCTTTCTCTTTAGCTTCCGTCTCTTTCTTTTCTGCGGCCCGCCTCATTTTTTCTAGGCGCTCCTCTCTCCACTTCGGTCCGTAGTTCTGAATAACCCAAAGAGCGGGAGAAAATACTGTAAAAATGAGTGCGATAAAGGTATACGCCCATCCCCTTCCCCATGCGTCGATTATATATTGAATGACTGCCGTGGCAATAGCGCCAGACAAACATCGACACAGGTTGTTTGCAGCGGTCGCCGTTGCTGGGGCATTGGGGTATAGATCAACAATCAGAACATTTATGATCTGGAAAGGTCCGGTGACACATATCCCAATGAAAAAGGACAATACCAGAGGCACAGCTACGTGGACTTGGTAATGTAACGCCCAACCAAAGCCAATGTACACTACAGCTCCAACCATAACGAGTGGGTACACTAGTTGAAGGCGGGCCTTTTCGATAGGGAATCCTTTGAGGTCGTTCCCGCGCTTCCTGTCGATGCTAACACCCAACTTCTTAGCTATACGACGGTAATTCCAGTCTATCATGTATCCGTTACAGATTGAGGAAACGGTGGTGGCTCCACCGATCGGCAAGTAACACAATCCAAGCTGGATATCATTGTAGTGGTAAATGGCGGAAAACTGAGAAGCAAGGGTGGACGTAATGATCATAAAGCCTATATAGAGAGCAGCATTATAGAACAAGATCATCGCCATATCCTTATTACCTACAACAGAAAGCGTGTTGAGCGGGTTGGGGAATCGCAGTTTCTGTTTCCCCTGACCGGTCGGCCTGTTCTGGGCCTGGCGTCTGAATCGGATGTAATCAATAAGTGTCATATTCCAGCCCTGTGGCGGAATCGATCCATTTCCCACGACTTTTCTTCCCGTTTCCGGGACGGCCAATACGTAGGGGATCATCCATACAACTGCAGCAATGCACAAAAACCAAAATATAGCTGGCCATCCAAGGTATTGTGAAAGTAAACCGCCAATGATTGGACCCAGCGCAGGTCCTATTGTTAAACCTGCCCCGACGATACCCATATACTTTCCTCGTATGGAGGTTGGGGCAATATCCGCAACCACCGCATAGACGAGGGCTAGAGTACCACTACTCCCGCCGCTCTGCAACATTCGTAGGACAAGTAGCGCTGCATAGTTCCGCTGTAGAGCCAACCCGATGTTGGCGCCAAGGTATAAAGTGAAAGCAATAATGAAGGCCGGCCGTCTTCCGGCCACATCGGCAAAATCGCCGAAGAAAGTAGGAGCCAAGCCCTGAAAGATCATAAAAGTCGTTAACGTTAAATTAATTTGACCAATGGAGACCCCGAGATCATGAGATAGAGCCGGGATGGCTGGGAAGTATATATTGGCCGTGATAGGTGAGATGAAAGCCGAGACGCAATTCATACATATTATCCATCGTATTAGGGAGGGCGAAAACACGGTATAAGGTGGACCACTGGATACTCGTGATAGTGTTTCTAGATCTCGAGGCTGCTCGTTTTCGTCTTCAGCCTCATTTTCGGATCCGGGAGCGTCTTCATCTTCCGATTCTCTAGATTGGGCATGATCTATACTCTGGCGAAGCGTCTGTGGTGCTAATTCTTCTTCTTTAGAAGAACGATCTTGTATCTCGTCGTGATTATCTTTTGATGACGATGATGGTATCGGTGGCTTTTCAGTCTCATTCATTGCCGCGATACTATAATTCGATTATATCGACAGTAAATTTCCAAACTACGGCGGTGAGAATGAGATAGGAGAACTCAGACAAAGACAAACTTCGTACCCATTCTTCTACTTATTCCCCCCCCCCCCCCCCCCGTTCGGCTCTTCTTAAACAAGGTTCAGTATATGGAAAGTGGATATTTGCTGCAGGGCAAATGGTTATCTAAAGTTTTTCTGAACGTTCTAACGGTTATTCCCGCGGTTTTCTACGGCAATTGTTCCCTATCGGTGTTATTCCCGTAAAAGTTTAAGGTGGCTCAAGATTGCTCCAATGAATAGTCTTATCATACCCGGGCTTTTTCTCAACGTTGGGGTTTAGAACGGCAAGGCTTAACCGATTTACGGAACCGATGAATAAAAACCTGACAACAAATTTAAGCGGATGCGAAGTCGGGACGATGCAGATTTTGATGTAAGTGGCCTACCTACCTAGGTAGGTACTAAGACGATAACGTCAATTACAAAGTATATTGGGGAATTGATTCAAAGTTGCACTAGTCAGGCAACGTTATACTCTTAAGAGTATCTTTGTTCGATATCTAGGTACCTACCTAGATACCTGATGCAGGTTCGGTACAATACCTACCTACAGAATTAGGTTATCTGCATTGAGCCTCGTTAGGCAGGTGGTTAAGTACCTCGGGCGGCAGCAAACTTCAAGCCACATACGAATAACGCAAGCCACGTCGGCATCAACCCTGCTTTTTTTACCGACGAACAGATAGCATCATTATTTGTATTACGGGCCCAAAAGAGCTTCGGGAATATTCAACACAGAAACAATAAGCATGCCGTATTGCTAAAATTCAATCCCTTATAGTCCTCATCATGACCGATCTTACGCCCATTTTCAATGGCTTCCTCAAGCAACATGAAGCTTCTACCACGAAACGAAGCTTCAGTGCAGACAGCTTGGATGATTTTCTTAAGGAGGCCTATAGAATAGCAAGTACTCGCGATTGAACCTACACACTCGACAACCTTAATATTAACCAGGAACCCTAGAATTCACATATCGCCACGCTTCATGCCGACCTTAGGAATATACGACAGTCGTATCTTTCGACCGCCCAGCCACGGAAGACGCTGATTCGATCTGCGCATTCAGACAAACAACCACGGCCGCTCACGGATCGAGAGCGCGAGGAAATCGATGCGAATGCGAAAAAGATGCTACGGGAACTCAATGCGAGCATCCGTCGCCTCGCAGATGTGGAGCAAGCGCGATCGGAAATCGAATCTAGGATAATTCAAAAGAAGTTCGCGCGTGGCTTAGGTGCGTTGGGGGCATGGGCGGCAGGTGGCGCATCCGTTAGCAAGTCACCCGAACATGTTGAAGCCGAAGAGCGCGTAAATACTATTCGCGATCATCGGGACAGCATATTGTGGCTTTTGCGACACCGACTCCAAGAATGCGTAAAGACACAGCAGGACATGATGGAGATACGGTTGATGAGGGAAATGGAAAAGAGTAGGAGCGTGCTTGCAAAATCGCGAAAACAGGATACTCCCCTAAGTGTGATTGCGAATGCGCAAGAGGCGGGAAGCTCTGCGGAATCAAAAAGGAGACAAAGTCAAGCGTTACCACCCGAAGAGACACCAGCCTATGCCCCTACGGGAGACTTGACCACGGAACAAATACAGATGTTTGAGAAGGACAATCAGGATATGCTCAAACATTACGAAAGCACATTAGACCAAGTCAGGTATGTCGTCGCGGAGACGGGGATAGGGGTTGTTGGAAATAGCTAATATAAATATTTAGGACCGCGGAAAAATCATTGATAGAAATATCAGAGCTCCAGACACAACTAATCGATACATTGACCACGCAATCAGCAGGTATTGAGCAGTTGGTGGCTGATTCGGAAAAGACTACCGAGAATATAGGGGGAGCTAACAGGCAGCTCGGACAAGCGACGCGAAAAGCAAGCCCAGCGAAGTACACATTTTTTGCAACCTGCGGCCTATGCGCATTTTTGATCGTTTGGGATTTAGTTATATAAGATAGGCAGACACTAGCCTTAAATATGGGCTTTTTATGGGTGTTGCGATCAAAAGGATGTGCGACAAGAAAAAGCATGTGAAGAGGTTGAAGTTCAAAGAAGTAATCACATGCCGGGTTGAGCTGCTCCAATGCCCGCACAAGACTACTTACTATTAGGGACAAACTCGAAGATCTTGGCACGATGTGATCAATGTATGATCGGTATAATTAAAAGATGTAATAGGCGCGCAAGCAGAAATGGCGAATTCGATATTAGACGATTATGAAACTACCTAGGAAAGGAAGCTCTAGTTAATAATAAGAGACCAAACTAACTAACTGGTTAGTTAGTAGCTAAAAGAAGAAGAAAGGAAAGAAAGAAAACGTAAAGAGGTAAATTCCATGCCGAGCTTACATACAAAAATTCGGTCTACTCGAGCCGACCCTGAACCGACCCGTATTAGCCGTAAGTCGATGGGCCCGGTGACCTTGTCCGATGACGACAATACTAAGTTTTCCGTGTAAGTCAAGATGCGGGACCTCGGTCGAAGTAAAGCGAATTGAAACTTTATTAGCCTTGGATCTGTAGCCGGTTCAGCCCATTTTGAACGTGACTGGCGTAATTCTACTTAGGTCTACCTAGGTATAAAATGCGTAATAGACCCATATCAGCTATATATTTTAAAAAGATGCACGTACTAGCGGGTAGATCTGTCAATCACAAAAGGGTTCTTTGTTATACCATATAAGACTAAGCAACCTCTCTCTGACTTCAAGTTCCCAGCTTCTCCAATTTGTTTCCCATAAAACCATACGACATCTTTACTTTATTCGCACTTACTACCCGACCTATAATTTTCAACTACATCTAATTACAAATTGCGCGCTGTAAAGATTTTAAACCATCGTGACTCTCATCCTCCGCCTCCTTCTACCCGATTTACTCGATTAGGCATACCTATAACGTACCAAGAGCAGCTCCGGGCAGCTCTAAACCATTAGGTACGGTACATACTATACCTGAGGGAGCCGTTAACTACATGTACATGTAGGTAAGTATTATACATACGAGTACCGAGGATCAAGTATCAGTACTTTTTCTTCGATTGATTTTCCCGTTCTCCCCGCCGCTAAGCCTGTGACGTACGTCCCCTAGCTTGGCCCCGGTTGACCCCGCCATATCTGCTGTTCCCCTCCGACTGGACCGCCTAGAGTACAGGCTAGAGTACAGGCTAGAGTAAGGCCTAGAGTACGGATCCGTACCGCCTAGAACCCTCGTTTTCCGTCGTTCTATTATTATTCATAACCAAACAAGCCAAGGTGCCACAATACACCAAAATACGTTAGAGTGGCACCGAATTGGACCATTATCGACCCTTATTGACCCTTACTGATCATTCTTTTATGCAGTAGCAGAGTAGCTAAATAGAAACCTAAACTAACGGACCTATAACATTCACCGCGTTTCATATCCATCAGCCCACTGTGACAAAACATCCCCAAAGAAACTCCAGTGCGGCTGCCCCTCCCCCGGCGTATTGCGCATCCATTCTCTCTCTCCCTGCTTTGCGATTTGCGACCTGCGACCTGCGACCTGCAACCTGCAACCTGCAACCTGCAACCTGCATACAACCATACCACCTCTACTACCCTTACTACATCACCTTGGGTAACTTTCCCAAGCATACCTAACCTACCTATTTAATTTATATATTTTTCTCATTTCCCCCTCTCATTTTTCTTTTCAAGATCATGCCTTTTGATCCCTCATATCACGGTCAATCAGTTTCTAGAGTCAAAAGTTTAGCCAAACAGATGTCGCCTCCTTCAGCAACAAGCTTCACGGCTGAGGTCGTTCCTCAAGCTCCCGAGGACCCTCTATTCGGACTCGTAAGAGCTTTCCGAGCTGATCAAGATCCCAGCAAAGTAGATTTGGTACGTCTCACCGCATCGGCCGCCCCTTACCATTTTAAGAAGGTATTGCTAACTAGAATCCCTCTTCTCTTAAGAGTATCGGCGTTTATCGTGACGATAACGCTAAGCCTTGGATCCTATCAGTTGTTAAGAAGGTATGCGTTGTATTGCATCTGTTTTTTGCTGTTGTTTTTTCCTGTGTATCTCCAAAATGCTCCCATATCGGATTTATATCTAATGACTCGTTCGTGACAAACGCCGATTACTTACATCCTTCTTTGTAATAGGCGGATGACATTCTCCACAACGATCCCGAGCTAAACCACGAATATGCTCCTATTTCTGGTATTGCCTCGTTCACTAGCAAAGCCGCCGAGTTGATTCTTGGTGGTGCCGATTCCCCTGCCATTAAGGAGAAGCGTGTTGCCTCTTTCCAGACCATCTCGGGTACCGGTGCCGTACACTTGGGAGCTCTCTTCTTAGCCAAGTTCTACCAAGGAAGCAAGAAAGTCTATCTCTCCGACCCTACGTGGGCAAACCACCATCAAATATTCACCAATGTCGGCCTCCCCATCGCCAGCTACCCCTATTTCTCCAAGGAGACACGTGGGCTGGACTTTGAGGGTATGAAGACCGCCCTACTCGGAGCTCCGGAACGATCAGTTGTTCTGCTGCACGCATGCGCCCACAATCCTACCGGTGTCGATCCTACACTAGAGCAGTGGAAAGAAATCGCGGAGGTGATTCGTCTAAAGGGCCACTTCCCCTTCTTCGACTCCGCATACCAAGGCTTTGCGTCGGGCGACCTGTTGCGGGACAATGCGGCCGTCCGATACTTTGTCGAACAGGGATTCGAGTTCGTCGTAGCACAGAGTTTCGCCAAGAACTTTGGTCTATACGGTGAGCGAGCGGGTTGCTTTCACGTAGTGACTGCTCCTGCCCCCGATGCCGAGTCCACCATCACCCGAGTCGCATCTCAGCTGTCTATTCTGCAGCGATCCGAGATTTCAAATCCTCCGCTGTACGGTGCGCGTATCGCCAGCATCGTCTTGAACGACCCCAAGCTCTTCTCCGAGTGGGAGGAAAACTTGAAGACCATGTCTGGCCGCATCATCACCATGCGCAAGGCCTTGCGGTCAAAGATCGAAGAACTAGGCACCCCGGGCACCTGGAACCATATTACGGATCAGATCGGCATGTTCAGCTTTACTGGCCTGTCAGAACCTCAGGTCCAGAAGATCCGCTCCGATTACCACATTTACATGACCAAGAACGGCCGTATAAGTATGGCTGGCCTGAATACGCGCAACGTCGATTACGTTGCGAAGGCAATCAACGCCATCGTTCGTGAAGTCCAGTAGTGGAAAGGGTTATATCGAGGAATAGGTTATTGTGAATCTACTTGAGTTTCGGTGTTCGGTCATGGGAAGCAAAATCGTAAATCGGATTAGAGTATTAAACTCTCTCCTCGTTAGGTAATTTACTAGTTACTGGGTTTGCCCCTTGTTTTAGGGGCTGATGACTAGACCCAGGTCATGATCACGCGATGGATTTCATGAAACGTGTTTTTTCACTGTAGTAAGTCCTGGGAAACCCGATTTGATTGCGAGTTATACCCAGAGGCGTCACCTACATTACGTAAATGGCCGTGTTTGGGGCCCTGCGGCCCGATTATAGGATGGAGGTTATGTAAATACGGCATAAGCTGAGGCTACGAAGTTCCCTTACACGAGCTCGCCGAATGACTGGTTATATCCAACGATTTTTCAGGTACGACTATCACGATATCAGATGCCCAGGTCTGCGTAGCCCATTCACAAACCTAGATCCCCTACCTGACTAAGTGAATAGGTGTAACTCCTATTTCCTATACGTCACGAAGTATACCATCGCACAATGACGCCGCCAGTCTGACTCACAGGCAGCCTTACGACGACATCAAGAAAGGAGATCTTGCCGGGTAGCAGATCGCGAGGCTCGGGTGAATTTTGGTCCTTTGATTTTCACGGGCTACAATAGGTAGATACGTGGGTTAGGAGAAAAGGACACTACACCAATAACGATAGGCCAGGCCGTCCCGTCCACCGAAACTCGTCAGACGGCTGAAGCGCAAGGCCGCGTAAGTCGGACTCGAGGGCGTGTCACGGCATCGGGGCGTCGCGGATACTTCTCCGTGGAACGCAGGGTGCTACGGGCCGGGCCCATCAGCCTCGCTTGCGGGTTGTTTGTTGCGTGGGGAAGGGGGTTTTGGTGGGACGAGCTGGCGAGGGAAGATGAGATGATGCTTTCGTGGGTGCGGGGATGGGATACGGGATGTTGCCGACACGTACGAAATATAATTAGGTACCTGGGTAATCACCCATTTGAAGCACGAGAACGTTGGCGTGGTACGGAAGAGTTGGACGGATGGGCCATTTATCAGGACATGGGAATTGTTGCTTTCTTGTCTTGATCGCGTGCTTGAAAGGGGCTGCCTACTCGAGTGGTACGTCATTACGGGGACAGTCAGTACGAATCACGGATGTTGGAATGAGACCGGAGATAAACAGAGACGAACAACAAGTGTGTTGCATTTTAGAAGAAATCACGAAGTGGGTGGCTCACCAGGAGTTATCTGGTACCTCTCACAGCATGTCGAACCTTTCATTTAGCGTACCTGCCACCTACCGGATGGAAGTGTTTCGTGAGAGTGGTACTCGGAAGGGCGTGACGGGTGAACTTAGATGACGAGGATGTACGATGGCAGTGAATTGTTACCAAGATCCTGGGCGTTGAGAGAGGAGTATAAATACACGGCCTGTCCCCAACACTTGAGGATTTCTTTTCAGCAACCAGCAAGCAGACAAGACTTATACACCGAGCACTTGCAACGATTCCACCTTGAAACATTCTCACCACAAACCGACAACTACCACTACCACCACCGCAGCAATGGCACCCACCCCGATCGCTGTCCTCGGCCTCGTCGACGAGAACGTACAGGCCTGGAAGGAGGTTTTCCAGCCTGATTATGAAGGTACGTTTACTTATCCATGATAATCTAGTTGATCACGCCCCTACCCAACTTACCCCTTTCCACAAACTACAAACTAGAACCTAGGTACTAACGTACCTTTCCCTACCCACAGTAGTCTACCACGCCCTCAGCCCAGAGCTCGCCACCAACGCCTTCGGGGAAGTAATCCAGGGGGTCGCGCCGGAATACTTCTCGGACGCGGAGAAGGCGCAGCTGACCTCGGCTCCCAAGGCCTTCGTCATCGTGAGCCCGAGCTACGACAACAACTTCCTGTTTGCGGCGTGGAAGATCACCACCGTCACCAACATCCACATCCCCGTGCTAACCCCCGACCCCGCGCTCCTGGGCCAGGCCGAGACCGAGGGCACAGTGCTGGAACTCACCCCCGCCAAGGACGTCGTCGAGCGCGTGGCAAAGACGCTCAAGAAGATCGCCGAGGACCCCAAGACCGAGGGCCAGGAGGCGGAGCAGAAGGCTTGGGTTTACTGAGTTAGGGGCTTGATGGACCTGACTTGGGGAGTGTTGGTTCCGAGTTGAGGGACTATGTTATCTAGTGATAGGAAATATCCGCGGGTAGATTGACTGGGAATACTTCTTCTTTTCGTTTCACACCCAAATCAATCCCCTTTATTATTCAGATTGCGTTTGCGAGGTTTCCTTGAGTGACAAGACTAGGAGCTTAGGGGGTTTTTTTTTTTTCAAACGGGACGAATAAGCCAAAAAAAACAAAAACAAAAAAAAAACACCCCCTCGGATATGTGTTCTCGTGACAGTTAGATAGGTTGAATTGGAATATCTCCATTCCCTGAGTTGAATACTGCTTTAGCAGGTGGCTTTGCGTAATGATTGAAATCAATCCTCACTGGTCATCACGACGAATAGTCAGCTAGGTGCTGCGAGTATACGATACGATCGAGTCTGTGATGCAAATTGGGTATCTATTCAGAA
The DNA here is from genome assembly GCA_025201765.1 of Daldinia sp. FL1419. Taxonomy (NCBI): domain Eukaryota; kingdom Fungi; phylum Ascomycota; class Sordariomycetes; order Xylariales; family Hypoxylaceae; genus Daldinia; species Daldinia sp. FL1419. Next base: position 27,149 of record MU623440.1, read on the forward strand.
ACATATTATATACACGTGCCTTTTTAAACGCTAACTACAATAACAACCTCAACTAAACCTTCTACCAACCCCAAGTCCTAGAAGAAGCCGTAAACACGGGTGGTTTCCACTGAATCCGCTCAGGCGAAATATACCTCTTCTTCTTCAACTTGGACTTCTCCCTCTGCTTAATCAGTGAGTCCGGAATAACCAACTTGTGCTCCCCCTTATGGTACACTTGCATCTTGAGCGCTTGCAGTGTATGCTCGACGTCCTGAGTGGTCATGGCGAGCGAAGTCGAGATCTGTTCAATGCTCGACTTCTCGTCTCTCTCGTTACACTCTAGTAATAGTTCTAGTATATTCTCCGACCAATACTGCCGGTAACTGAGGAGTCCTAAATCGGATAGCGGCTTTTCGGGGGATCCTAGTTTACCCTCGATCTTGGAGAGCTCGTAGGAAAACTGGATTAATAGTCTACCGAACCCCTTTCGCTGGTACTGTGGTAAAGTAAGGATACAAGCGACGTTGTACCCATCAGCGCTCTCCTTTTCCTTAGAGAAGTAGCCTACAAGATGATGGCCCTTCTCGGTCTTCTGCGTCATGACGTAGAAGAGGAAAGGGTCTACGTCGTAGTAGAGAGTCTTATGGTCGAGGAACATCTTGGACAGCAGACATAGGTTCCTGCACCAAGTCCGCTGCCGCCGCCCATCAATCTCGAAAAACGATACGTAGTCGTCTCGGTATATCTCATTTCCAGGTGGGTGTTGAAGAGTACACTTATGTCGATGGCGGGAAAAGGCCTTCTTGTCGCCGTAATAGCTTAAACAGAATTCACATATGAATATAATATCCTCTTGGGTAAACGACTCGGGATACGGCGAGAAGTACCAAGGGAATAGGTCCCATTGACCGAATTGGACCTTGGATATATTTCGTATTCGAGCGAGTTCGGTAGGATTCTGCGTCATGGAGCCGCCTGTACGCAGCTTTTCTATCTCTGCTTCCCGGCTGAATCCATGCTCTTTCTTGACCTCCGGCGTCGGCTCGTCCTCGTCAATGTCCATATCATCGCCGTTGGCTGCGGGTGTCTCTCCGGCCTTGGATTCGAGGTCGCGCGGCGTCGACGGAGCCTTCGATTGTGACTGACTATCGGCGAAATCGTTCCATGGTATAGGAGTGACAGCCTCGGACATGACAGACTGTTCTCTCTTCCCAGGTCTCTTTTGCGATTTATTTCCAATGGCCTTCCTCTTGGACACGGTAGAATTCTTGCCTTTTCCTTCCTTGGGCTTGTCCTTGTCGGGATTTGGCCACTCAACATCCTGATCGAAATCTATCCTTTTAACAGGAACCCATTCGTCTAATCGCTTGTTGAAATTATCAAAGTTGCAGTAGAATTGGCGACCACTTTTGGTATCTCGGATGCTTAGAATTTCGGCGCGACGACCTTGTCCGTCTTTCTCAACCATAGCGATACAGCCCACCCGTATGGTATCGACCGTGGCGCGGCTCTTCTGCCTAGGACCTTCGGGTCCCACAGCAGCCTCGCCATTGAGCGCGCTCGGACTCATGATGAAATCTGATGGTTTGGAGTATAATTTCGATGAAATGGTTGTTGCGGTTGATAAAAAGGAAAGGTGTAAGTGATGAAATTAAGTTTTGGAGGGGCAGAGAAGCTAAAGTTCACCGATAAGCTTGATTGATATCGGTAGTCGGCAGCTATGTAAGACCCCAAAAGCTACCTAAAGGTACCTACCCGCCAGCACAGCGATAGTCAACCAATCGCAACCATAAATCAGGTAGTTAAATTCTATAATTGAACAAGATTGGGACAGGACTTATAAGAATTTACTTATTTCATTAAATGTCATTAATTGATTGAATATAAAATATAAGTATTTCAGTCTTTTAATAAAAAGACCATTTCAAATCCATTTATTAGGTACTTAATCAAATACGTTTTATTCATTGAATTCCAAAACTATTACTTCCTAAACAGGTCTTAGTGGTTTCTGTGATATCGTGTTTGGTTGGCTTTGAGTATTAACTTTGTAATTCTGAATTTTGTTAATACGTAGTTAGAATTATTGGCATATAATTATCACCTTCACCTGTTCAAACTCCTAAGCGCCATGCCCTTAACTAAGAGCGGTCCGTATTCAGACTCTGCATCTCAACCTGCCCCCATGGAAACTACACTACCAAGTTTAATTATCCGAAGCCTTTACTGAAGGATACGAGTGTATCTGCATATTAAAATTTAGCTGCTTTTCCATTTTATTTATAATATACTTTGACAAACCTGTCCTGCAAAAGATATCCATTCTTCCATACCTCTCAGGTACGGATCTTCACTCGAATCGGCCAAGGTCTCGTGGTTCCAGACCACAAACTCATCGAATGTTGCCTTCCCTTGCATGGCGCCCACTTCAAGTTGATCATCCGGGTCTTCTATTATTTGAAGATCCTCGATCATCTCCTCTTGGCTTGGCTGAGGTTTCTTGGGCGCCGACTTCTCGACGACAGAGCCGTAATAACCTTCTGGTAGTTTTACGACCTTACCGTGAAGCTTGCGGCCTCTGAGATAGGCTATCTTTTTCTCGCCTATTTTATGATTAGAATTAGTCGATACAATTTGGGGTATTATCATTATCAACGTGCCTTCACTCTCGGTAGGATTCCAATATGTTTCAACCGGATTTACATTGCCATCGTGATGCACGCGGCACGGTAATAAATGAATCTGAGCTTTTTTCTCAATGTTTTCCTGAGAGTCGACGGTGAAGACTGGATGCGCCATCTTGATATATTTTTGCGATTATTCAAATAGGTAAAGGGGTTATTTGCGGCTTGCACTTCAATGTTGAAAACGCGTATCGATTAATAAATCAATGAAAGGAGCGCGCTGTTCATAAGTTCGCGTTTATAAAATGCATCGGTATTTGCAAGCAGTAACATGCATTAGTAAGATATATTTCTCTATAACGATTCTCACCGCGTCCACCCCACTATTAGTTAGGTACATAGGTACGTTGCCAAGTTGGCCAAGGCATTATTTCGCCTCAAACAAGAACTTAATCAAGACTTCATTGAACTCCGTACGTACCCCTATTATTCGTAAAACACTCCGGTTAGTAAATACCATTTTAGTTTTCTATATAAATACCTATTCAGAGTGGACAGCTTCTCGGGGCTCTGAAACGTCTCATCTTTGTATCTAGGTATACCTACCCGAGTTTAAGGAGGACGATAAAAATTCCAAGACATCGATCAACTTATTCTTGTCTTGATGTCATTGATAGCTATCGTTAGCGTTTGTAGTGTGCATCGAATACCCTCTCGCAGTCTCTTGGCCAGTATCCAATAGCGATATCGCTCGAAATCAGTACATACATCGAGAGCATTCTGCATTGCATTTTGCTTTTTGTACCACTAGACGAGTTCCATTGTAGTCACCCTTTACGCTACCTAGCTTCATAGACTAAAAAGCATGATAAACCAGGAATCTACATAGGCTAGCAAAATCAGGAGTTAGTGGCCTAGGCTACATATCTCTTTTAAAGGCGCAGAGTGTGCCATTTGCAAGGTAGTCTTACAAGTCCCAGTCTAGGCTAATGTTGCGAGATGTCGTGATACAAAATGTATTGCCGTTATCAAATGCCAATTTTATCGCTATATGGACCCTTAAACGTCAATCTTTATGATCTGCTAGACTCGGGAAATTTGCCTGCATTCCGGTGTTACACATGGTTTGCTTCCGGTCACAGGAAGCCTCGTGGAAGCGAATAAGTTGTATGGATCCTGAAACAAATCGGGGCCGATTTGTTCTCTACTCGTCTGGACACCCCTGCTCGATCCTGAGCGAGCTGGCCCTCCACCAAAAAGAGCCTGATATTTTCGTTTTTTCATATCTCGAATGTGCAGCTGCGGAGTATGAGGAGGAACGGATGCGACGGTGTGGCGGCGGTCTAGGTGGACTATCCAAATCCGCATGGCTTGGGATCTCCCTGGCGATGTCTCACACTTTCTTTTCTTTGTCTCCTAGTCCACTAGTACATTAAATTCGTCATGATAACAGTACCGGCTTATTATCTGTGTTACCTATCTTGTAAAAATAAAAGCAATACTGGCGTCTTGTTTTTCGTTTTATAGCAGGATTGGATTTTCACGCCCAGTAACTTGTGGAATTGGACATGTTGTAGAAAAGCCACAACTCTTCATACTTGTATATCTTTATTATATAAAAATGGCACCGTCGATTCCGTCTGTCATTGCCCGGCCGCTCACCCAGGGTGCCGATTTTGTTCGGGGAACTTTAGGAAGTTTAACTTGGGGACCGGCCTTGGCGATAGCCAAGCCGGCTGTTCTTTCTATCTTTTCAAAGATTGAGGTTGGGACCTTGTTATTAGTCGACGAGCCTACGGGGACGAGAACGGTGTATGGACAGAGACTTACCCCGAAGGGTCCAAAGCTCACCAATGGAGAAAACCAACCTAGGAAAGCGGATACAATCCCTCGGGTCGAAATCAGGGTAAAAAATGACGCCTTTTGGATGAGATTACTTCTCTTCGCTGATATGGGTTTTGCGGAGTCGTATATGCTGGGAGAACTTGAATGTGCTGACCTAACAGCATTCTTTCAGGTTTGCAATTCTATCCGTCCTTAACATATCCAAGCTAATATACCAACCGTTCATAGCTCTTCATCATGAATAGGGACCAGCTGAGTAATGGAACTACGATATTCTCTTCGCTATCCGGGGCGGTGTCTAGTATTGCTCGAACAACAAGCACACTGTCGAATGCGTTATTGAATGTCTCTGCTCATTATGATATTAGCAATGACATGTTCGCGGCTTTTCTCTCGGACGATATGACTTACTCATGCCCTATTTGGCAAACTGAGACATCCCACAATGAACCTGAAGAAACTCTCAAGGACGCACAGATGACTAAACTACGGCGGTTCGTCGATGGTGCTAAGATAAAATCCACTGATCACGTTTTAGAGATCGGGACAGGTTGGGGATCTTTCGCTATCGAGGCAGTTAGAAAGACTGGTTGTAGGGTGACAAGCCTTACATTGTCAAGAGAACAAAAAAGACTAGCGGAACAGCGGATCGATGAAGTGGGCTTTTCAGGCCGGATAGACGTGCGACTATTGGACTATCGTAGCTTGCCGGAAACGGTTGTCTATGATAAGATCGTCTCTATAGAAATGCTGGAAAACGTCGGAGCGGAATACATGAGCACATATTTCGCATGTGTCGATCGGTTGTTAAAGAGGGACGGCGGTATTGCTATGTTCCAGTGTATCACGATGCCGGAGGGGAGACACGAGGCATACTCCAAGTCCGAAGAGTAAGAAATCCATTTATCCCTTTTCTTTATGTATACTAACATTCTTGAAAGTTTCATAAATAAACACATTTTCCCCGGTGGATATCTCCCATCTACCATGCAGCTACTAAACCACATCTCGAAAGAATCCAAGGGGACGTTGATCGTGGAGCGAGTTGAGAACATCGGTGGTCACTACGCCAAGACGTTGAGGCTGTGGAGAGAGAACTTCGTGATCAACTTTGACTCTAAGATTCGATCGGCACTAAAGACGGAACATCCGCGCATGACGTCCCAAGAAATCGAAGTCTTTAGACGGAAGTGGGAGGTATGGATTTCTACTATTCTATTCATATCATTTTGTTACCACGGGTGGGAGATATAAAAGATGATAATTTACTAATGCTCGCATAGTACTATTTCGCATACTGCGAAGCCGGGTTCGTGACGAAGACCCTGGGCGATGTTATTATCACCGTTGGAAGGGAAGGCGCGATGGAATTAATGGAGGATATTCCTGTTTAATACGATTGGAACGATCAAAGCGGTGTATAGAATATGGTTCATTGCTACGAGTGTCTATATGGAGACTTCTCATGACTACACAGCGCAATACATAGATTTAGATTTGGAATAGGGGTATATATATATCGAATAGGAACATGACTGCGCAGAGTGTTAATAGAAAACACACTCCTAATATACTTGTATCAATGACGCTTCTTTTTCTTCTTCCCCGCCCCTTTCTTCGATTTGCCTTCTTGCTCATTGTTCCTATTATCCACACCTACCTTCTCGCTCGCTATCGTCTTCTCAGTAGGTAAACCATACTTACTCGCATGCTGAATATCAAAATCCGACTTTCGTTTCCGGAAGAGTAACATGGCAACTCGTGCATCCTCAATACTTGAGTGATGGCCCATCTGGATCTCGACTCCTAGTACCTCGCGCGCTAAAACTCTGAGCGCCGGCTTGGGTCCGTGGCCGTACTGCCTGTACCCGGCGAAGCGTGCTGTGTCCCGGATCTGCCCTGATGGGTGGTCTAGTTGTAGCACGGCCAGGTCGTGCCGGATATCATGACCGACGATGATGCGTCCGCGCATGAGCTTTGCGACAGCTTCTTGCACCTCGTCGAAACTTCGGGCGACGGGTAGCAATATGCGCGGTGTTAGTCCCGTGATGTGCGTTCGCCAGTCAGTCACAGTTTCGCGCGGCCTTACGAACGAGTCGTACACCTGTCGCCCATGGAAATCGACGACGCTAACACGTGCCAGTGTTGACTCTCGTCCCTCGGGTCCCACGCCAACCATTTCGCAGTCTATCGCTATGTATTTCCCAACCTCGGCCCCGGGTGCTAGTCCTTCGTTAACACGAGGTGGATCGGCGGCCATAAGCGAAGCATTATTCTTAACACCGAGGTTATAGGCCTCGGCTAAGTCCTCCGGAGAGACATCGTTGTCTTCGGCCCAGAGAGCCAGTGAAGGTGTGACGGTTGCTGGTGTGCCCTTGGCGATCGTAGAAGACTGAGCGATGCCCATGGGTTTCTTAGATGAAAGTGTATTTGCGGGCTTGCGGGCTGTTTTGTTATGTGAATTTGACGAAGACGGTCCTCGTCCTTGTTGTTTAGATGTATTTTGTAGCTTCTGCCGTTTGGGCAGTGATTTAGACGAGGGTCCCTCGTCAGCTTTTCTCTTAATTGCAGCTTTTGGTGCTGAAGAAGATGAAGTTACGGTAGACTCTGCCTTAATCTTGTCTTGTAACTTCTTCCAGTTGGATGATAGCTCAGGCGCCATGATTTTGATGTCACCGCGCAGTGAAGTTCATTATATAGATGCGCGAGTAGTGAGCTGATAATACTGTAGCAGCGAGTAAATGTATTGAATTGCAAAACGGGAAATTAGGCAGAATTACCAGGTAAAATACTGTGGGAGTTCCTATTATACTCTTGCTACGTACATAAAATGAGGGTTTTCATGTAAGTTTTTTTTTCATCTTTCTAAGTACTTCAAGTTGCAAATGTTAGTAAAATAAAATCAAAAGTTTCGACTTTTTTATTAACTACTTCGATACCGCGTTAGCTCCGTGCTGAAAGTCTCTTTTGGGGCATAGCGTATTTGATTATCAGGAGCACCGAGCTGACGGATGTCTTGGCATATGCAAGCACTTAGACTCGTGAAATTTAATTGGTCGCACCTAAAAGTCGCGTCTCCTAAATTCTAAGGCGCGACGCGTTCTGGGTTCTAAATTCTGCCCCTCCGCTCCTTAATTTTTCTATCGAGGGCCGAACAACTTGTGATTCCGATAATATCCATCCCGATATTTCTCAACACCGGAAAAAACCCACACGCCTCATTAATACCGGTGCCGATCATATATACCCTTCAAAATGGCGGCTTCAAGTGACGCCGGAATGCTCATGTCTGATGCTCCGTCAAGAGGTGCTTCAACCCCTAAACCGAGACAGTTTAATCGAGGTTCTTCGGCACGACCTCGAGGACCTCCCTCCGAAAGTCTTGCCGCTCCTAGTGACGACGAAGCCGAAGGTTTTGCTGACGACCAAATTCCTGGCCGCTCGAGGCAAAGAGATCCTGCCACCATTCCTCGTGTGGAGGATAGGATTGGTATCACCGTCCAGGAACACTTCGAAAGCTTTATAGAAGAGTAGGTCTTGTTTTTGCGATAGTATACAGTCGGCGACTAACGTTATAACTAGATTCGTCGATGACCCTGTATCATCTGGTGCACCAACTTCGAGTGCTGTCACTACAGACAAATTCTACGTTGCCCAAATCCACGGCATGCGAATTTACCAACTATCTACATTCTACGTCAACTATAACCACGTTGCCAGCTACCAAAATGGCGGTCTAGCTAACGCCATCAATACCCAATATTACCGATTCCTTCCCTTCCTCACCAATGCCCTCCATAATATGATCGCCAAGTACGAACCCCAATACTTCCGCGAGCATCGACAGGCGACTACTTCTAGCAACCAGACCACGTCAGGCGCAAGCAATGTTGGCTCTGGAAGCCAATCCGAGCTGCAGGGCAGCAAGACAGCAAACCAACAGACGGATAAGCTGTTCGCTATCGCCTTCTACAACCTTCCTCTCGTCTCTCGAGTCCGCAGTTTACGAGCCAAGAACATTGGTCAGCTCCTCTCTATATCTGGAACCGTTACACGTACTTCTGAAGTCCGACCGGAACTGTCTCTTGCAACTTTCTTCTGCGAGACATGTCGTTCGGTCATTCCCAATGTTGAGCAGACGTTCCGATATACGGAGCCTACACAGTGTCCCAATATCCAATGCGGAAACCGTCTGGCATGGCAACTCGATATTCGGCAGAGCACTTTCGTCGATTGGCAAAAGGTCCGCATTCAGGAAAACAGTTCAGAAATCCCCACGGGAAGTATGCCACGGACGATGGACGTTATTCTAAGGGGTGAGATGGTGGACCGTGCCAAGGCAGGCGAGAAGTGTATCTTCACCGGTGCATTAATCGTGGTGCCCGATATCAGTCAGTTAGGACTTCCGGGTGTCAGACCTACGGCGATTCGAGATGATCGAAATGCGCCGCGCGGCAACGACGTTGGTGGAAGTGGAGTGTCAGGTCTCAAGTCTTTGGGTGTTCGCGACTTGACCTACCGGTTAGCTTTCCTAGCTAATATGGTCACCCCTGACACGTCAACACCTGGCCAATCTGCATCTCGCCAAGTCCACGATATCATCAGCTCCCTAACCCAGGGTTTTTCCGACACGGCCGAAACGGTTGAAGAGGCACAAACAGCTGTGCTAAATTCCATGACACCCAGCGAAATCGACGAGCTCCGTGAGATGGTCCACAGTGACCACATTTATCACCGCCTTGTGCAATCACTCGCGCCTACAGTATATGGTCACGAAATCGTCAAGAAGGGTCTTCTCCTGCAGTTAATGTCTGGTGTCCACAAGACCACGGCTGAAGGTATGGCCCTGCGAGGTGATATCAACATCTGTATCGTCGGTGATCCATCCACCTCGAAATCCCAATTTTTGAAGTATATCTGCTCGTTTGCGCCTCGCGCAGTCTATACATCGGGCAAAGCTTCCTCGGCTGCTGGTCTCACAGCCGCCGTGGTCAAGGATGAGGAAACCGGCGAATTCACTATCGAGGCTGGTGCTCTTATGCTTGCTGATAACGGTATCTGTTGTATCGACGAATTCGACAAGATGGATATTGCCGACCAAGTCGCCATCCACGAAGCTATGGAACAGCAAACAATCTCGATCGCTAAAGCAGGTATTCAGGCTACCCTCAACGCGCGGACATCCATTTTGGCTGCTGCCAACCCCGTAGGCGGACGGTATAACCGCAAGACCACACTACGAGCTAACATTAACATGTCCGCACCTATCATGTCTCGTTTCGATTTGTTCTTTGTCATTCTTGACGAGTGTAACGAGGTCGTGGATCGTCACCTGGCAGAGCACATCGTAGGAATTCATGCCCTACGTGACAACGCTATCGAGCCAGAGTTCAGCACTGAATGCTTACAGCGGTATATCCGATTCGCGCGGACTTTCCGACCCGAATTTACTCCTGAAGCTAAGGAGCGTCTCGTCCAGAAGTACAAGGAGCTACGTGCCGACGATGCCCAGGGCGGTGTCGGCAAAAACAGTTATCGTATCACTGTCCGTCAGCTCGAGTCCCTGATCCGGTTGTCGGAGGCTATCGCAAAGGCGAACTGTATCGAGGAGATCACACCCGAATTTGTAGACGAGGCGTTCAATCTCCTTCGCCAGAGTATTATATCTGTCGAGTACGACGATGTCGAGATAGACGAAGATGAAGATGATACCCCTGAGGACTCGGCAACGCTTGTTGCTGCCGCGGACCAAGCCACCCGTGCCTCCTCAGCCGCTACACAGGGCCGGGACGAGGAGGGCGATGAGCAGATGGACGATGGCGAGAGCGCGGCTGCGGACGCACAAGGTAGTAGGGAACCTAGCTCCGCAGCGCCGGCGAAGAAGAAGACAGCCATTACATATGAGAAGTATATCAGTATGGTGAACCTCATCGTATCGCGGGTGAACGAGGATGAATCATCAGGATCCGGTGAGGGCGTAGATGGCGATGCTCTTATAGAGTGGTACCTCGAGCAGAAAGAGGATGAGCTCGAGGGCGAGGAGGACTACCACCGGGAGATGGGTATTGCGAAGATGGTGCTCAAGAAGATGGTCAAGGTAAGTTTTTCCACGTTTCGCTATATGGACTTGATGCTAACTGAGATGAAATAGGACAACATCCTCATGGCAGTGCGCGGCGAAGGTCTAGCCGAAGATGGTGACCAAGCGGCGGCTGGAGACGGCGGATCTGCGCCCTCGCAGAAGGTCGTATACGTGTTGCATCCCAACTGTGCCGTCGAGGAGTTTTAAGGGATAGGGTGGAATGATATACGACCTACCTCACCTCTACTATCTTATACTAGTGGGTGGGAACAGATATATTACTTGCATGCACATGCACACGATGCTTAATGCCGGAGATGATGGACCCGTTGACGTTGTACGACGGGATGTAGGTATCAAATCATGTTAGGGAGCACTCATCAGAAAAGGATGAAATGGAATAGCAGGCGTCTGGAGTCGGGCCATGAAGATGGATATTAACTTCCATATGAAGGATGACTGGCGGTATGTCATATCGTGCCTAATAGTTGGATACCTACCTAGACGTAGGTGATGATTTATTAATGGCCCAAACACATTGCAAAGTGCGTACGCTCGATTTGATTTGCAATTCTTTTGCCGTGTCCAAAGAAAGTAACCGTTGGTATGAAACCTGCTCCTATAATATATTCCTAGGCGGCTATGATAGAACTACAATCTTCCATGTAACCAACCCCCGTTCTCTAACGCAAGACCCGATGCCTTGGAATAGCCACCCTCCCTTCCACAAAGGCCTGTCTGCCCAATGCGTAGGGCTGAAGAAACCCCAAGAGCACCTTCCTAATTATTATGCGCTGGGGCAGATGCGAGGGCAAGACGAGATAGATGATTGGTTATTTGCGTAGGACTAGTGGAATGCCAACACCGCATATATGTCTAGCTCGGCGGGTCGTCATGGGTTTACTCCCCTGTTTCTCCTTGGCCAGGCCGAGTCCTAGATCCTAGATAGCCCCTTATGTATATAGACGCTGACTTATACGCAGCTTATACGCAGCTTATACGGAGCTCATGCGTTGGGCTGGGGATAACGCCACTTCGACATCCGTGTCACCACGGGGTTTTTATTTTTTTATTCTTTTTATATTACTTTTTTTGTACCTATCTTCTCGTTTGGTTACAATGTGCTACTGGCAACTTATTTCATAGGGCTAGCCACGATAATACGACCCGAAGACTCGTCAACTGCAATTCCGAAATGGCGAGCGACAGGATTCCACGTAGTCAGTACGAGTCTCTCGGTACCGGACCATCGACACCTGCATTTGGCTCTTATGAAGCAATCAGCCTGGGCACATATCCCTCCGGTGCCCAGAAACCCCAGGAAGAAGTGTCTGAGCAATACTTACAATCAGACGTTACAAACAACCGTAAACACCGTAAACACCACGTCTTTCGATTTTGGCCTTGGGAGATCGCATCGTTGTTCGTAGCAATCGGTTCGATAGCGGCCACTTACTCGATTCTATCCCATTTTGACGGACACGAAGTACCGGAATGGCCGCTTAGTATTAACCTCAACACCTTAATCGCTTTGATATCTACTATCATGAGGGCGGCAATGCTCGTAGGCGTCGCCGAAGTCATCAGTCAGACGAAATGGACTTGGTTCTCCCGACCACGACCGCTTAGACACCTACAATCATTTGACCAAGCAAGTCGCTCCATAACCGGTTCTATGAGTTTGCTTTTCGTTGCGCCTAAGAGCGCGTTCGGCGTACTCGGTGCTCTCATCACCGTCTTATCCCTCGGCGTAGGTCCCTTCACTCAGCAAACCGTCAAATCTGTCGCATGTCTCCGAACACACAGCGAAGTAAACGCGTCACTACCTGTGGCCCAATACCTCCCTGGAAATCAGACCTATTATAGAATCGCGGCCGGGGTTTGGGAATTGTCGGTTGACACCAAGGGAGCACTCGTCAACGGAGTTGTCAACCCGACAGGCAACGACACGGCTATTATTCCGACCTGTCCTACCGGAAATTGTACTTTTACGAGTCATAACGGTGTCACACACGCTTCTATAGGTCTATGTAGCTCCTGCATCGATACCACGGCTTTTATCAAGAGAAAACCGTCCAACATATCCCATGGATATGAAAATTTCACCTTGCCTGGCGCCGGTATGTGGGTAAGCCCGGATTCAGACCAAGCATATCTAAACGTGAACAACGGCCAGCTAGAATGGGCGGAGCCCCTGTTCACCCCCGAATTCGAGTCGGTATGCCACAGGGGTCTGCTTAACGTGACCATCCTAGCGATCACGAAAGCAACCTGTCTCGAAGATAAGGGCAAACTCGACTGTCCCTTTATGGACGGCTATAGCGGGCCGACGGGTATCGTAGCAGTATCGTGTGCGCTTTACCCATGCTTGAAGAACTACGACGCCACGATGATGAACGGCGTATTATCGGAGAGAATCGTCTCGACGAAACCTGCGCGCATTAACCGAATAGAAGCCAACATAACCGAGGATGGGATCCATCCTTACATGAACTGGACGGCACTTCAAACCCCGTGCTTCGTCGACGGCGAATCGTACGATCTGTCCAATTTCTCAGCCGTCCCCGAAAAGGACGGGAGGACATTCACGGGCATTAATGTCGACGGTACAAACTATACGGCCCCGGACGACTGCATGTACAAGCTGAGCTACCCTTACTGGGTCGCCATGAATATGTTTCTGAGATCGGACCTGTTTCAGGGGATATGTACGTATAACAGTCGACAGGGCGTGTCCGTGGCCTGTAATTCGAAATGGTGGCTGTCCAGTTTTTACAGGAACGGCGACGCAACTTTCGAGACGCTGAGCACGGCTTTCGATCGGTTCTCTACGGCCGTCACCAACAAGTTCCGCACGACAGGCTCGGATATCTACGACTGGGGAACCCAAAAGACCGTAAACGGCCTGGTGAACGAGATGACGGTGTGTACTCAGTTTCAGTGGCAATGGCTCCTGATGCCGACGATTCTAGTCGCTGCCACGGCTGCGATTCTTATCACCATGATAATACAGAACGTGCGCGATCATAAGCAACCGGTATGGAAATCTTCTTTGCTACCACTGCTGTACTACGGGTTCGGAGAGCGAGCGTACCAAGAAGATCCAAACAGGCCCATCATGGACATCTCGGAGATGAACAAGGCAGCGGCAGAAACGAAGACCAAGTTTCGGAATGGCGTCGGCGCAGGCTTCGTCGACGTTACTCCGACTATAGACGAGTTGGTTATACGAAAAGGGAGAAACGTGGAAGTCGATTCACTATACGACGGTCGACGATGTTAGGTACCCAATGTTGGAAAAATATATAAAGGGAGAATGAGTATAAAATGATAAAATGATAAAATGATAAATTGATGTAATACATGAAGCTTGATGAATTTTATTATGAATAAGTCAAATTAATGTTTATCGCAATATATCCTTTTGAGGCATATCATGGTTACTAACGAAATGTACTTGGCACCGTGTGTGACGATACGACAGGTAACCGATAAAGTCCCTGCTTATCAATCGAGGGGCAATTGATCTTGTAAACCACATTTTTCCTTATCCAAAAACTCCCCCCACCATTAATTCATTCCATCCGTTCCCATCACCTTAACATCTACCTACTTTTCAACATCTACCTTTCGGTATCTACCCTTTCAATATTCATACAGACATCGCAAACGGAAATACGCACACCGTCAAGATGTCGATGGACATAGACGTAGATGCGCCTATCTCCATAGCGCCACAGCAAGGATTTGACAATGCTCCCGTTACGGCCACTATTTTCTGTTGCGACTGCGGCGCTCCTATAGACGGTACAACGGCTATCGACGCCAAATGTTACGATTGCTTCAAACTTACAAAAGATATCTCCCAAGGCATCCAGCGAGAAGCCACCCTTCATTTCTGCCGGGATTGCGATCGATGGCTTCAACCACCTTCCAGCTGGGTAACAGCCCAGCCCGAATCGCGAGAACTTCTAGCCCTCTGCCTAAAGAAATTAAGTCTTAACCGAACGAGGATAATCGACGCTAGCTTCATATGGACCGAACCGCACTCGAGGCGAGTAAGGGTGAAGCTGGTGGTTCAGGCTGCCGTGGCAGACGATCGGGTTATGCAGCAGGCCCTGGAAGTGGTCTACGTCGTCGCATACCAGCAGTGCCCCGAATGCGCCAAGTCGTATACGGCCAACGTGTGGCGAGCGAGCGTGCAAGTGCGCCAAAAGGTCTTACACAAGCGAACATTCTTATTCCTCGAACAACTTATCCTAAAGCACGGCGCGCATCGCGACACCATCAATATCAAAGAAGCCAAGGACGGCATAGATTTTTTCTTCTCAGCGAGGAATCAAGCCGAAAAGTTTGTCGACTTTTTAAATTCCGTGGTCCCCGTGCGGGTTAAGAAATCCCAGGAACTCATCTCGCAAGATACTCACACGTCCAAGAAATCGTACAAGTTCACATTCTCCGTCGAGTTAATACCTATCTGCAAAGATGACCTCGTCGCTTTACCTATCCCCCTCGCCAAGCAGATCGGCAACATCTCCCCTCTCGCAATCTGCTACCGCGTCGGCACCTCTATCAACGTGCTCGACCCCAACACCCTCCAAACCGCAGATATCAGTTCTCCCGTGTACTGGCGCACCCCTTTCCCCGCGCTGGCAGATGCTCAAGACTTGGTCGAGTTCATCGTAATGGACTGCGAGCCCATCGGTCCTACGCGTGGAAAATGGATCTTGGCCGAGACGCAATTAGCCCGCGCCTCGGATCTAGGCGTCAACGACAAGACGTACTTTGCGCGCACCCATCTCGGCGGCCTGTTACATGCCGGCGACTCAGTTATGGGGTACATGTTAACCGGCACCAACTTCAACAGTCCGCAACTCGAAGCCCTAGAAGAATCTCACGTCTACGCCTCCCGCATCCCCGACGTAGTCATCGTGAAGAAGCACTACCCGAACCGGCGTCGCAACCGCAAGCGCGTGTGGAAGGTCCGCCGGATGGCCAAGGATGAAGGCGAACTCCTACCCCGCAAAGCCGACCAGGAGCGACAGGATCGAGAATTCGAGCAGTTCTTGCGGGATATCGAGGAAGATGAGGAGTTCAGACAGGGCGTACAGTTATTTAAGCAGCCGCCTAAGAAGAAGAACGTTGAGGAAATGAGCGTCGCCGAGACGATGGATGAGGATGGAGAGGATGATGCTCCGCAAGTCGATATGAATGAGTTGTTGGAGGACTTTGATGAGCTTACCATGGAGGATCAGCAGTAGGTTGTTAAACGGAAGAAAGGTTTCTTGTTCATTCGGTGTTAGGGGAATGGAAAATAGAAATGAGTTTGCTCAGTGAATGAATCCATGGTTGGGAGCTTGTGTCTTCTTACGCTAGGTACCTACCTACCTACTCAGACTTGGGAATAGTATTACGATGAGAAGCTTTGTCTCATTTTGAGGTCTAGTGCTGAGTCGTATAGTATAGCCTAGAGATGAAATAAAATAAAATGAACCCGAATTTATGATAGGGCTTCTCGTTTAATGCTTAAGTGAACTTCTTATTATACCAACAGTTATAGATTTATTAATCTGCTATTTGTTTCTTATTGGGAGTAGGTACCTACCTACGTAGGGAAGACAAACCCAAAATGAATATACATAAAAGGGGGAAATCGTAAATAGTGCCTTACATATGTATAACCACAATTCATATATCATTCCCAAATTTCGCTCTTACACACCAAAGTACAGTACATTATCACGAGCCCTACTCTCTTATACTATTTCTCCGGTTGAATGTAACCGCATCTTTTTACTTGGCTGGTGGCTAGGTACTGAAATAATATTGTCCTCTGTAATGGCACGTCTTCCCTGCCTAATTTTATATGCCTTGGAAATGAGCAAACGGGATATACTATACCTAGGGTGAGGAGGCCCTGCAGGAATCGACCGGGTCTTTTCAATAACCCTCAGGTCACTTACATGCTTGACCGGAAATTTTATTCTACTCAATTTTACAATACTCCGATACAATCACAGTAAACGAAAGACTACAATTTGATTCGACTTAATTCGCATAACTAATAAACTGAAGCGTTTCTACACAAGTACACGAGTAATCACCAGTTTACATCAAGTCTCGAATCCATTATCACATCACAGGCTCAGCGGGACACGCGTGCGTATGAGAAGAACATTTCTCTATTAGTGCGTTTTCCGATCAGAAGGACTTTATAGCTGTTTAAGGTGCTAGCACATAGCAACGAGCGGTGATGTAAGGACATCATCGTCATTCTCTCCATATCCGTGTTGTTGCTGTTGTTGTTACTGAAGAGGAGAGGTTTGACCGATCGGCTGAGCCGTCGAGACAAATTACTCCTGTTCATTCCTATTTACACCGCCCTGAAAACCTTACTCGTACTAGCAGAAAAAGAGAAGGCAGTACGCGATCCACGCGTATTGAGCGTGTCGTATGCACCTCGTTTGTTGTTTCCAGATTGTTTGTTTCGGTCTGTAGTCTGTTGTAGTCTGTAGTAGTATAGAGGGCCTTCTCTCGTACCTAGTCGCCCGGAGTTGGGACTTTTCCAAACCCTTTATTCATTCCGGCAACGCCCCAAGCATCCATTGCTCGGTAAGTTCAGTATCGTATATGAAAGTCATGGTCCATCAAGCATCATGTTCATATAACAAATTTCGTAAGTGCCTTTGCAGAGTATAATTTGCGGTAATGACAACAGGGCTGAAATGGAGACCTGCCAATGAACACTATAGCTTTGATCGGGCTGGTTCATGATTACTTTATTTGTAACGAGTTTGGGAACTTGGGGTCGCGGCATCACAACGGAAAAGGGCCACAGGCATTTCCATCATATGAGAAGTACGCAACAGAAGAGATGCGCCGAAAAATTTAGTTGTACACACTGCTCTTCACGGATACGCTGGTTATCCGCACTAAAGCAAATAGATAAAACTTGCAACACTATGTCGCAATCGAATATACGAAGAGAGCTATTTGAGTAGATGCTGCTGGGGGGGGGCTGAGTCTGATCAAATCTGGGAGAGCAGCTGCTAAACGGGAAAAGGTGTACTTTGTTTGATCATTTGACTCCTAGAGATATTCACGGCTATGCCGCCGGAGTAGTCGGAGCGTGTCTACTCCAATTCTCAGTTCGGGGTCTGTAGCTTCCGCGCCCACTTCTAGTAGATGGTCGGCCAGGCGAATGTGACGAGGAGTGATCTCCAACGTGATCCGGATGCTCCCTACCTCCACGTTGTCCGCCGCGACCTGATAAGCGACGAGGGGTACCGCGAGGTCCAGATCGACGCGGGTTGCTGGTGGACCTATTGTTAGAAAAAGGCACTAGAACAGTCTTTGCTTCCGACATGAAAGGCGTAGAAATTCTAATCACACTCTTGCCATTTGAAACTTCGGGTAGAAATCTTAAAGCTTCGGCAGCTGTTGGATCAACTCGTAGTTTAGCGGGCGTAGGATCGAAGTTCGGTTCGACGGCCTGCCACAATGCATCCGGCGCTTCGCTAGGGAGTCGGACAGCAGGGAGCGAACCCATCTCCTGTTCACCGAAACACTCTTCTGCCATCTCCTTACTAGTGTAGTCACTATCATCAGAAGCAATGGAGCTCACGGAATGTGAGAGTCCGGGTAGCGCAACGGTCGCAGGGTCGTATGAATGGGTATGCTCTAGCGCAATCCTACTCGAGGAATCTACAGCCATAGATCTCGCTTGGTGAGTCGGCTTCTTCCCCATTAGATTGTTAATCTTGTCCTGCCAGTTCTCCTGAGACGCTATTTCGTGCGGCTTTTGAGGGATTCCGGCGTATCCCTTACCTCTGCTAGAGGGACGGGGAGCTGCGGCTTGCTGGGCATTCCCACGGACGGGTGCGGCGGCTGCGGCGGCGAACGAAATTGGTGCGGGCTTAGCAGATGGGACAAGGGGACTGGCGGTGGCGGAGTTGCTTGGGGGTGGTAGCTTCACTATCGGACGAGCTGGAGGTAATGCCACGTGTGGACGAGTAACGTCACCGTCAAATACGGGATGGCCGTCTGCAGTTGGAGGGGGTGGAGTGGGCGACTTGGTACGCGCCTCTTCCTGTATGCTATAATCCTGGGTGGGCGCATCTCGCGCGGACGGGAAGAATCGAGAACTACTTTTAGGTCCAGCGTGGCTAACAGGGGGTTGCCTACCAAAATCGGAGCGAATACCATTCGCTTCTTTGGCGGCTTCTCTGGCTGCATCGCGGGCAGCGAAGTCCGAAGGCATAAGACCTTTACGTTTAGCGATATCCTCCGCAGAAATCTCGGGGCGAGATCGCTCATCTCTCCCGATATGTCTCGAGTTATTGAACGAACCGCTCGGTTGAGATTCATTATGGTTAGTAAATGGACCAGCTAAACCTCGTTGAGTCTCCTGCACATTACCCCTCGGGCGCCAAGTGTCCTTGATTGGAATAGTCGGATTCTTTTCGTGACTATTTATAAAGTCCTGCATCTTTGCCGCTTGTCTACGATCGTCTTCTTGAATATTGGCCGCAAAATTTTTCCACGAATTTGGGAGGTTTTGTTCGGGAACATTGGAGGGATGACCGCGCGGTGGGCCAATGGGAGCCATACGGTTACCTGACATTGCTTCAGGGCGTACAGGTTGCTGAGAACTAGAGCGGGGAGGACCGATTGGTGCCGGACGATGGATGCGGTCAGAAATCGGAGCCGCGTGGGAATCGGGTAAGGTTCCTAAGTCAGGATTAAAAGTGCCATTTCCAAGGGAGCGGTCGTTTCCGGGCGCACCCCAAACATTACGGGAAGTATTTTGAGAGCCGCTGCCCCACGAAGTAAAACGCTCGGGATGTTGTGAGGCCTCAGGCCACGCCGCGGACGACTGGGTTTTCGGCGCATTGCCAGGAGAAATAGAAGTCTTTCCGGCTTGAGTAGCAGGCTGTTTAGCGTCACCGTTAATCTGACGATCGGAACTGGACTGCGACCTAGTTTCTGTAGCAGTTGAATTAGCTGTAGCTTCGGCAGGTACTCCAAGTTTTTCCTCCGATGCGGATGGAACACTTGTCCGCCCAGCATACGCGGGTTGTGCCGAAGAGTCGCTCTTCCCTTCCTTTTTGGCGCTCTTACGTTCGGGCGGAGGCCCCATTGCCTTGAGCTTCTCGGCAATTCGGGCCCTACGAGCCTCTTCTTCACGAGCTTCTTGTTCTAGTTTACGCTTGATGGCTTGCTCGCGACGCTCACGCATGACCCTTCTTTGGATAGCGAATTCGTCCTCGTTGGGTGGTGCATCTGCACCAGGTGGATTATATTGAGGTGTAGCGTAAGTCTGACCAGGAGAAGGACGGGGCTGGTAAGGGTGACTAGGTTGAAGCCGGGGCGTGATCTGGCTATTGACTGGAGAGAAAGTGGTTGAAATCGGGCTCTCGGCCCCTACAACGGAACCGGCTCGAGACTGGATAGCCTCGGGAGGGGGTGGAATATCGTACGGTTTTCCAAGTCTATGGGCCATAATACCACTTGTACCGCTAACGTTCGAAGAGCCGCGACGGCGGCCAAAAGGTCCTTCGTGTGCGCTGGTTCTACTGGTCTGGAAAGCAGCTGACGGTTCCGCAGGGCCTTGCTGGTCGTGATTTTGGGGTCGTTGGAGGACAGCCGGCTGACGTCCATGAATATCATTCCTAGATCCCCTTCGATCTTGTACCGGTTCGTACCGGCCAGAGTGTGAATTGAATAACTGGCTATGATTGCCTGTATGGCCTTCTCGGAAACCGGATCGGCTAAAGTCGTCTGCTGCAATCTCTTTAGTCAGAGGTGGGGTCGCACTCTTGGTCGCGGCATCCCGTGCAGGAGGGCGCGAGGCTGATGCGAGGTTAGACATATCTGGTTGTCCGGGAGGAACCTTCTCTATGGGCGGCAGACGTGCCCACGGAGATTTAGCGGGTGTCGGCGGTGCGGGAGGCTTTGCAACGAGAGTAGGCTTCTCAGGAGCGCCCTTCAGCACGAGACTCTTACCCGAAGCTAAGACACCAGGTCTGACTGAGGGAGAACCGGTTGCGCTCGAAACTGGCGCAGGTGATTTCGACTTCGGGGGTGCAGGGGTTGGTTCCTTGTTGAGTGTAGCATGTGCGGTGCTGGGGCTAGGTGCGGTTTCGTCGGCTTGTGGTAGCGTGATCTTCGTGCCGTCGGTCCACGTAATGGCTTCGGGCGCCCATTCTTCATCATCATCGATATCTGCCCAGTTCGACTGGCCCTTAGTATCCTCCGGTCCTAAACGACCCGCCATGTGAATGCCGTATTTCTGCATGAGTTCCTCATCAGATAGTTTCTTCTGCTCAGGCTGGGCAGCCGCTGTAAAAGTTAGTGGGAAAGGATTAAAAACCACCGAGCTGACGCTCCTAAAACTTACGTCTATTTCGATTCCAGACAGTATTTGGATCGGGGGCGGCAGCGGGTTTTCCGTTGCTACTTAGGGTCTTGGTAGAACCACCTAAGTTGGTGCCGGATTTGGCAACAAGCTTCAAGCGCGAAGCAGAGGCACTAGGAGTTGGCTGTGGCGTAGAAGAAGCGGAGTTGGCGGCGGAATCGGGGCGGGCAGTCGAATTCGCAGTAGTCTTAGAGGCCAGAAAAGTGCGATTTACCGAAACCGACTTGAAGCTCTGGGGCTTCTTGAGAGTTGAAGATGTACGCGCATGATTCTTATCACTTAGGCGTGCCTTTGATGTTTCCGTATCCGAACCACCACTCACACTAACTTCAGCTGAATTCACTAATTCGTCGACGATCTCTGCGATTTGCTTATGCTCGACATCGGAGGAAACACCGTTTAGTGTAGCACTAGAATGGCTGGCATTCTGGGCGTCGTTGCTTGCAACAGCTGGCTGAGCCTGTAATGGGATGCACGTGAGTATACAATTTGCGACAGCGGCGCGGTTTAACAATTGTGTATTATTAGTAGAAAATAGAGGAGGGGGGTATAACAAGAAAGGAAAGGAAGGGGGAGAAGAGAGAGAGAGAGAGAGGTATGAATGGAATCACAGAGGGAGGGCGACACGGCGGTATACTTACGAGGGTGGGTTCAGTTAGAGATGCATCCGGCTTATTGAGGGTTGGCTCAGTCGCCATCATCCAACTCGAAATGTCGTGGAACGTAAATGTTTGCGTCGCGATCGAAGGGTAACAGTTGCGTTGCGCTTTTCGATCGAAGGATAGATGGGTTAGAATTAAAATGGTGAGGCTGACTAGGGGTGGAGGAGAGTTGAGGTGGTCAGTTCGAGGGTTTTGGTACTTGGCAAATGGCGAATGGCAAATGCCCGCGGGTAGAGAATTCGGAGTAGTCAGTTGAAGTCAAGTACTCACCCGCTTTACTCACTTCGGTACCGGTTATGTGGAAAATGGTAAATACCTACCTACCTAATAAAAGGTAATAAGTGGGAAAAATAATAAGAGGTAATGCGTAGTAACGTCGCGTTCGTAAATACAATGCGATCGAAATACTTTATTTACGATAGCCTCGCTCTCTGGTTATTGGAGAGAAGGTGTGAGAGTGTAAAGAGAGTAAAGCGTATTATTTCGCAATACCTCGGAGCACACAGGGTGGGTTGTTGCAGGTTTGAAGGTTTAGGATGTCCTAAGGAACCTTTCAGCGTCGTGTTGTCAAAGTTTACAAGATCCCGAGCTTTTGGGGCTTGCACAGAAAAAGAGTGGGGAAGATAGTACGAAGAATTGGAAGACTTTCAGGGTTGCTAGAACATTTGAACGCGGCTGGGAAAACGAAAACAGGAAAGTACAGGTATAATATGTAGCCAAAGTTTTAGGGCTGTTAGGTGAATTGTATGGGGTTAAGTAGGTACCTAGGTGTAGTGTGATACCTCCCTACGTGGGGAGTGAGTAACTGGTGTGAAAGTGGGGCGATGTGGCTAGTGGGCTGAAGAGCATCACACACAACCTGTATGACAAGTACTGTAAATAGGCACCTACCTACCTAACCTTAGGTATGCCAATGCCTAAACAACAATGTAGGCTAGTGCTTTCTAGGCACCTGACACAAAGTTGATTTGGCAGCTGCACAGGAAGAATCATAAAAATAGCTGGAAATACGTACCTTGATTTTGAGGTGCGATTAGGTAGGTAGGTACCTATGACGATTGTGAACAACAAACCTTGACTCAAAAAGTGTATTTTGTTCTCAAGCTGAAAGGGAGCACAATTATATAAACATGCAAAGTTAAACGGGTTGAAAGAGTCACAGTTACAATATTTATGGCTTTGGGAGGCGAATTATAAGATGAAGATTTGGACAAATAAAAGGCCTGCAACATAATGAAGCTGTGTGATCGTTGCCGAGGAGATTCGAAGGCCCACGTAAGGAAGTAAAGCACTGTGCTTACAAACGAGATTCGATGCCAGCTTAATTTGCAAACATTTGAAAATACGATGAGTCAACCGGAGATTAAATATTAAAAAATACAATCAACCATGAACTAATCCGTAATCTTATACCCGTGAGCATCAGTTCGGGACAAGAAATCACATAGGGGCAAAAATAGGAAACCGTAGAATTCTTTTAGCGAGGCTGAGCTCAGTTCTGTTCTAGTACACGATGGCTTAAGGTAGACATGCTCGGTACCATCTATCTTATGTACAAGTTGCTTGATTCTACCCCTATTTCACTCAGTAATCCAATATAGGATCTGCTTAATGCGCGTTGTTCTTATGGTGGCCTATTATAAGTTAGTATATGCTATATCTTATATTTAGATTTTCAAATGCATAATACTCACGCAGGTGGTAGTAGTAGGTCATGGGGTATCCGATGAGGAGTAGGAAACCAATAGCGTGAATGATGGCTACGAGAAGCCGTTAGTATATGTGTTATTTTACACCCAAAGACAATATAATAGAGCTTATAAGACGTACGCTTGGCAGTAGGGTTCTTGCCAAAGTGCTTGGCCTGGTACCGTCCGAGGAGACCGGTGGGCTGGATTTCGGGGGCAGGTCCTCGGGGAAGTTTCTCGTAGAAGCTAACGACACGCTTCATGCGGACAGCATCAGGAGCAGCACCGATGGCCTAGTAAGTATTTATCAGCGATTTATGATTTCAACTGTGCGATATCCGTCTTGTCTAGAGCATCCCAGCGAGACAACAACTCCGGAACTAAACCCCTCCTCTTAATCGCATCATATCGAAGTTTGGGCTCATAGCGCAGTAGAATAGGAAGTCCAACAGCAGCGGATAGAGCGAATTAGTACGTACATTCGGCGAAGCAACCTTAAGACTTTGAATTAGTATAAGCGCTGGAATATGCAGAGCACTCGACAAACCTTGGGAGGGATGAGGGTCGAAAGGGCCCGGCGAGTAACGAAGCTCATTATGGCGGTATTGGTCGCGACGAGGAAAAGAAAGGGTAGAATAAACCGAAGAGATCACAGAGAATAATCAACTGTGCCAAATACCGACGCAATTGGTAGTCTGCGATGCGATGCGATTACAAAGGCTTTAAATTCGACGAAAGATCAAAGCTTCAAAAACGAAAGCCATCAATTGACGAAACGACGAAACGACGAAAAGACCTCGCCTGGAATCAAGTTTAACCTGGTCCGTGCATAGCGCAGCTTCCGATCAGCCTTTCTTTTTTCTGGGCGCGGTACTAGGTACTTTTCACCATACCGACCCGACCTTTTTTAACCAATCATATTCCTCGTAACTTGATTATCTCAACTTCCATGGAACTCTTAAATCGCCTCAGTACGAGGAAAAGAAATCAATTTCCAGCGAATGTGACCTACCTAAAATATTTAAGATTAGGTATAGAGCCACCCCTCTCCCCTCTCCCCTCTTCGCGCGTCGTCCGGTGGTCACTTTGCCTTTTGTACCGGCCGGACTCTCCTAAAATAATATTCCTACAACATGGCATCCCTCCGAACCCAAGCCGCGGCCGCCACCATGCTTCGAAGCGCGAGATTGGTTCCGAATAGGCAGGCTTTGGCCATGGCCCAGAGACGCTTCAAGACCGATGACTCGAGAACTTCTCTTACCGAGACCACCGAACAGGCTGCTATTCCTGAGGAGAAGCCGCATAACGCTCCCGAATATGGCGCTCACATCGATCGAGCTACGTCGTACGTCACCGTCACCATTACCATCACCAACACCAATTGATTTTCTATCGATGAATCTACAGAAACATAGACAATGCTAATTGGGACATCTATAGTACATTCACCCCCGTCCCGAAGCGTGTAATGGACGGCAGCGAAGACCACGGCTTTCTCCCCGCTGCTGTGCTCTCCGGTGCACCAATTGAGCTACAGGCCAGAACCGTCCGGTGAGGAATCGTATTTCTACGTTCACGGACAACACGTCTAACATCTCGTATAGGATTTATCAGCCGTCAAAACCGGCGACGCAGTCGGGGACCTGGGGAAGCCACCACTGGAGGATGGATTGGGACGTCCTAGCCAAAGGACACCGATGGGAAAATCCCCTAATAGGCTGGCAGTCCTCCGGCGATTTTATGCAGGGCACCAAGCTCGAATTCAAGAGCAAGGAAGACGCCATAGCTTTCGCCGAAAAGCAAGGGTATGAATATTTCGTTCAGGAACCCAACGTTCGAGCTTTCACACCAAAGGCATATGCCAATAACTTCTTATATTCGCCCAAGAAGCTGAAGCACGTTCGTACCAAATAGACGGCATGGGAGATCAGTCTGGGGAAGTCACCATGGTTTTGTACATATATTTCTAGATAATGGTATCTCAAGTACTCCTGGCCTGGCCATAATGCCATACCGACAGCCTTAGTTTTCATCATGCTGTCCCATTTCCCTATTCTCTAGTGAATCGTGCCTTGAGTGATCATATCAACTCATTACGTAACTAGGTAAAAACCCGTCGAACACTGTTAACCCAATGCCTTACACGCTTAACAAGTATTGGCGTGCTCAAATCCGGCGAACCCTCAACTCCTAGCAGCCCTCCAAAATCCCATAACGCCCGCAGAGGCCTGATAAGCCCAACATAAAACGCCCTCCATTCGCATGTCTCATCCAGGAGCTGCTTCCATATACTACCGCGCCTCGCCAGAAAAATCAACACAGCAATGACGGTATTGGTAGCTTATTATGTCGTAATCATCTGATCATGACCACTCTCCACCCCGAACCTAGTAGAGTCGTCACCATCCAAGCCTAGGTCAATTCGTGGGGGCAAAATTTTTTTGCCCTCCTTGCGAACCGTATCTTCGCTCCAGGACCTCATCTGACATAGGTGGACGATGGCGGCATCTCGCCGTTGCTTCTGACGGTCTAAGATCGCCTGATTGACTTTCACGGCAACCTGTTCCCGAAGTGCCGGCTTCAGCAACTCCGATAAGGTAGGATCTAGATTATCATGATCGAACACGAGGAGAGACATGGTCTTTTCTAGATCCTCCAAAAACTGTGGCGTGCGCGGAGCCTTAGGTCCCAACTGAGTTTGCGCAAACTCCAAGGCCGGGCCGATGTCCCCGCCTGGCCGGGATTTTCGGATTAACTCCACCAGTTGGAGCCGAAGTAGCGCAAAGTGGAGCGGCTCATCTTCATCCAGTATCTTTTCCATTGGTTAGCTGTTGTAACGGGGAAGAATCGGAATTCAATATTTGGCAGGGGTTGTGAAATGCTCATAGAGAAAGTGGTTGTTCCTCATCAGCGGCCCGAGAGTCATATGAGTGGTGCATGTAAACTCGTGTTTTAATCATAGCAAAACGATATATATAAAAGTCCCCAATAGGAAAAAAAGGTTCTTACCGACGGGTCGAGGTCATTTAGAGCTTGTAGAGCCTCCTCAATTTCCCCTCTGTGTATGAATCTTTTGATCTGCTGTCTTGCATAGATACTGGAAGATGGTTGCTGAGGCGATAGATTCGCTTCGGTTGAAAATTTTGCTGCAGCATTAGGATAACCCGCAACGGTCAGGTAATCGAGTATTAGGGCATTAATGTCACTTGAAACCACGTTAGTAAATCAATCTTCTAAGGTTCGTCAAAGAGTGCGTATGCCGGGGGGAGCAAAATTCAGAAAAAAGATAAAACAATCTCTGCATGATATTCTCAGAGAGATTCCCATTGTGTTATTTGTTACATCATAATAGGGCTCGAGGTGGTTCAAAGAAAAAACGGGTTGTCGTACTTCTTAGGTGGCTTAAACTCCTCAACCTGCTGCGTAAAGGATTGTTTCAGGGTTGACACTGACGAAGCCTGTTCGCGCAAAATTAACATTTCATAACGATTCAGATATATAATGGGAAGTAGTATCACATACCATTTTGCGACCTAAGAAGTTCTCGAGGCTTGACGACAATGGCATGCCCTGTCGCGCCGGTCCAGCAAGAGCTCGAATTGAAATTGAAATAAGATAATAAAATTACAATGCAGAGTTTAATAGAAGAAAACGCCCTGGAAGAATTTCAGGGGGTTCCTCCGAGAGGTTAAGCTTATTGTCGATGGATGGAACATTGGAAGTGAAGAAAAGATTTGAGAATGGAAGTTCAGGATTTTTGAATGCGGGTAGGTACATGAGAAAGGTTAGAACCTTTTTTTTCGATGTGGCTTACAATCTCGGCCTACGGGGCCCGACCCGACCTGTGTGGCTTTTGCATAAAACCCTGAAAAAAGCCCCGGTCAAATGCAGGTCCCGCCGTTTTACGTCTATGTGGTGGGTACCTACCTTATGTACTTATCTGCTTATTCACCTGCATTAGGTAAGATACAGGTAGGTAAGATTGATCTTATCTATGGATCCGTACTAACTAGCTGATGAGGTTGTGGCAGCTGTGTGGCTTTCGTCCTCCCTTCAATCAACACATGCCTGGACTAGCTAGCCTGGACTAGCTAGCCTGGACACGGCCCCAAGCTCCAAAAAAAATGACCTGCTAAATTCGAACAGTCCACAACCCACACTGTTTCTTCCTATTCACGGTTGGTCTTACGAAGATCCTCCTTTTCTTTTCTTATTATTTTCATAAATATATTTTTCTGGTGTTGTTCATTTCTTCTCACCGAGAATTCCTTTAAACTCTATTTGTACGTTTCAAAATACCCAGCTAACGTTTCCTCTTCATTCATTTCGGGAAGATATCGAATCTTCATCTTTCTTGTCTTATTCAGTTTATCTACCTACCTGTATATAGGTAGGTATATATATATGCACAACCCTGTCACCTGCCTAGCATACACTCGGCACTAGTGGGCACGCGACAGCATTTCACTTGATATCTCTCGCTTTTGGACTCCTTATCACATTCTGGGGCCATATAAGAGCTTCGCTCACTTCATGTCTTTCTATATATGACATACGACCTGAGCAGACAGTCATGAATACCGGCATAGGATCGCCGGCCGTAGTGGCTGATAGCCACCGAGACACAATCGCCAAGAGAGCCCACTACAGTCCTCCCTGGGCTGATTTGAGTATCATTGGCATTGCAGGTAGTTCTGGGTCCGGGAAGTCAACTTTATCGCATGCCATTGTCAACAAATTAAATTTGCCATGGGTTGTCATCTTGTCAATGGTAAGCTGAATTAGAGAAAGAGGGTGACTTCTTATCTCACACATTATAGGACTCTTACTATAAGCCGTTGGGACCCGAAGCTTCTAAGAAGGCCTTCCTCAACGAATATGATTTCGACTCTCCAGAGGTTAGATTTCGACATCCGGAGCTCTGCATCTATCGTATTAATACCAACTTTGTAGGCGATAGATTTTGATGCCTTAGTACAGACCCTCCAGGATCTCAAAGCAGGGTGAGTATGTTGTAGATTTTTGTAATGGTGCTGCCGTAAACCTATGCACTAATACGTTTCTATTCAGTAAACGTGCCGAAATACCAATATACTCCTTTGAGAAGCATCAACGTCTAAAAGAGACAACCACAATATACTCTCCTCACGTACTTGTATTAGAGGGAATATTTGCTCTATATGACCAGAGGGTAATGGACCTGATGGATATGAGGGTATGTCTCTTGTGATTACCTAGATATGACTCAAGATAGGGTTCTAATCTGCTAGTAGGTCTATTGTGAGGCGGATGCAGACACCTGTCTATCGAGAAGAAGTAAGTATATCCCACGGGCATTAGAATTTTAGAATTAAACCAAGACGATCTGACTCTTATAGTCCTACGAGACGTCAGAGACCGAGGACGCACGGTAGAAGGCTGCATCAAGCAGTGGTTTGGCTTCGTAAAGCCAAATTACGAAAAGGTAAGCCGTCTAGACTCGACCATGGGGTTTATCTAACTTCACCCTCAGTACGTCCTACCACAGAGGAATAACGCCGGTAAGTAAACATGTAGAATATTCGCGCCACTTGATACCCGCTACCCAGCCATCTAGGCTGACCCCCCAACCACAGATATAATCGTACCGCGCGGAATAGAGAATCGAGTTGCAATGGGTAAGTCGTAGTCATCTCCCATAAGAGACGTACACTTATCGGCGTAGCTATGGTTACGCAATATATCGAAAGAAAACTATTAGAAAAATCGACACGTCATCGAGCTGCTCTAAGAAGCCTGGAAGCCGGGTCTGATAGCGAACCCCTCTCCGATCGAGTCATCGTCCTTAAACAAACCCCTCAACTCAAAGCCATGAATACTATAGTTCAGGACATTGATACGTCGAGCGAGGACTTCATATTTTATTTCGACAGATTTTCATGTCTGCTCATTGAAGAGTATGTTTAATGTCTTGGATTTCTAGTTGTCACTTACTTATCATCACAGGGCCTTGAACAACGCTCACTTCAAAGAATTCGTCGTCGAGACTCCTGCCGGTAGACCGTACAACGGGTTGACCCCCAAAGGCGAGGTCAGTGCGGTCATCGTTCTTCGTGGAGGTGCTGCCTTTGAGGCTGGTCTAAGAAGAGTAATCCCGGACGGCCGTACAGGACGTCTCCTGATCCAGTCCAATGTTCGTACTGGTGAACCCGAACTTCACTACCTGAAACTTCCCAAGGATATCAATACGCATGACACCGTGTTACTCCTAGACGCCCAAATGTCTAGCGGAGGCTCTGCACTGATGGCCGTCCAAGTCCTCGTAGACCACGGAGTCCCGCAGGATCGTATCGTCGTCGCAACATACTCGGCCGGCTACGTAGGTGTTTACCGCCTAACGAAGGTGTTCCCAGAAGTCACCGTCGTCATTGGCAACATGGTCGCCGATTTTGAAGACAGGTGGGTAGAGAAGAGATACTTCCGCTGCTGAGACAGGTAGGCGTAAGCCTTAATACATGAACTCCGATGAATTTTGAGGACACATCAATTTCAGTGAGTGTTATAATATAGATCTCATTTTTATATTATACTAGTTGCGTATAATGGGGTACACATATATATCTCCTAGATACCATCTTATATTCTAGATTGGCATTAGAGATCAGCGAATTGGATATCCATCAAGAATCGGTTATGAAATCGGGACATCCCCTCTTGAGACATGCTGCAGGGAGTCCGCTTTTGAATTTATCAGCCATCAGCTGTAAAGGATCATACGTGATAGTGTCCCCCTTTTTTTATTTGATGATAAATGAATGTTTGGCCTTAGTCGCTGAAGCGAGCTCGCGCTTTTGATAAGAATAATAGAAGTATTAATCACGAAATATCGTCTTACGTATACTTGGTATGAGCACCTATACAATCAGTATACGGCTTGGCGGGCTATCCCAAGTACGTGCGTTAAAGCTGACGATGACCCACTGGTGGATTTCATGGCGAGACCACCGGCCGGGCATAGGTTTGAGCAAGTGGTCGGGGTGCAGGGCGGGCATTTCCCGTTTGTGACGGCTGCGGAAGAGGTTGTTGGGGTTATAAAGGGGGTTGTCGAGAGAAACATAGCCTATGTTTGAACGATTTATTTTCACTGGTGACTCTTTGGCATCACAGGTAACCTATGATATGCTCCCAGAACAAGATGTACATGAAGAGTACTATTGTTCAGTTGACCTAGGAATAGCTTGTTTTAAGGACAGCTACAGATATAACGCTACCGTAGTTAGATGCAAGTTATTAGAAAATTAATGGGGATATGCTTTCAACCTACGTTATAATTATTTTCATATACATGTAACATCACGGCCTCAAGGTTGAAAATATAACATATATACGCGTACTTCAAGGACGCTAGTTGGATGAACCTTAGCCACTTACTTGAATGCCCTCCATGATGTTTATGTGGGCTGCCTGAAGAAGCATCATTCCCAAATTTCCTGCCGATTAGAAGAACAATAATTTCAAGAGGATCCGTCGGTAGTTATACCTAATGAAGATAGTAGTTCGACGTAGAACTATTCATCTCATGCCATTCCATAAAACCGCTAGTATTCCCGAGGCTATCTATCAGTGAATTGTTGGATAGCTTCGTCGGAGTCGACGCCGGCACTTCCTAAAATAGAACCTCCGTCATACATCTCCGAACTCGTTTTAGACCAATGGCTAGACCGCGGTATTTGGAGACAAGTGATCGACTTAGTTATGTTTGAATATAAATGAACCCAACTGCTTACGTAGTAAATCCATAGACACAGGCAAATTCGTAGTAAAACTTCTTATCAAGATCAGAATGTCGTTGCTAGTCCGCAGTCGAGTCGTCTCACTCGGCGGGCGCCGCGCCCTCGCCTCTCTTGCTCAGCCCAGAGGCCTCCGCCATATACCTAAGATAGTGAAAGCTTCTCAACTAGAGGCACAGAAAGGTCTTCTCGAGGCTCGTAATTTGGAGAAGGCGGTTGGCGCTATGCACAGAGATGGCCTGGTTGTCGTTGAGGACGTGATTTCTCACGATGGACTGGACCATCTAAATAAGAAGATGATAGAAGATGCGCGGGTTTTACAAGACCGAGGAGAAGACGGCCCATTCAATTATAATACCGGGAATTTGCAACAGGATGCTCCTCCGGTAGCCGAGTATTTTAACCCTACGATCTTCACAAGTGAGTAACTTAATGGTGCACAACTCATTAGGTATATATATATAGGTATGCAGCATACTAACAAGACTCAGATCCTATCGCTACACAAATTACGACAGCCGTACTCGGTCCCCGTCCGAAGTGGACTTTTTGCTCTGCCAACTCAGCCATGCCAGGCGGAAACCCAAGCCGCCAACCGGTGCACTCCGACGCCGACTTCCAACATCCAGACCACCCCTTTGCGCTAGTCGTCAACATCCCGCTCGTCACCATGACCCCGGAAAACGGTTCGACCGAGATCTGGCTCGGAACGCACAAGGCCGCAAACGCAGACGGCCAAGAAGGCGCGCACGGCGAGAGGGCCAGCGGCCGAATACGCGACACCCTTCTAGCCGAGCGCAAGGAGGTATGTCCGCCCTGCCAGCCTGTTATTCAAAAGGGCAGCATCGTGATCCGGGATCTGCGGCTCTGGCACGCGGGCATGCCGAATCTAGCGCGCGACGTCCGCGTCATGCTTGCTATGATCCATTTCGCGCCGTGGTACAGGAACCCCATGCGCTTGCAGTTCTCGGATGATATCAAGCCTGTTCTGGAGAGGCTCGAGAGCGAGGGCCGTTTAGGCTTGGAGGTCCCAGTGGATTGGATAAATAGGGAGGAGGCGCTGAGAACGTACTTGAATAGGGGGTTTGGAAACAGCTATGATTTCAATCAGGCTCCTTGAGTCCTTTTTTATTTATTTATTTATTTTCAAATCTTTGATTATGTATTTGGATTTCATGGTAAGCTAGATTGTTTGCTTTGCTTGGAAAGGGGGCTGTAAGTATAGTACACATGTAGATGAACTTATATTGTAGTCTTACATGCCTCCTTGGGTTAGCTCACGTATAATATTACTCAATTATGGATCTTAGGCAAACATTCACTTACATGTAGCATTCTCTCGTGGATTCTTGCCGCCATAGTCCATACGGGTAGAATTGTAATAGTCGCCGGTCGACGTCAGGTACGGGTACGCGACTTATTAACGCTGCCATAGTGACATATCCGACCTTAATACTTGGAAAGAGTGGGTGGCTCATATTTGAGAATTATCGAAACATGAAGCTGATCTTCTTAGTATTTGTTATGCTGCAGTGGGTAGCAAGCACCTCAGCCTCCTGCCTGGAACAATACTCGTGTGACATCGGCAGTCGACCAGCCACCTCGATACCCGCAGACGGGAGCTTTGGAGTACCCCAAGCCTATGGATTCAACTCTAGCCCAGGAGATCAAGATAGCCCCTATCTAAATGTATATGCAGCGCCTAAGGCCTCGAACCTGCTCGTCTTACTCTTGATACGCATGCATACTACCCTACTTCCTCTAACGAGGCGCAGCGTACCTCGTTGATGCACGTAATTCTAACCTAGTTGCATAGATGGAGGTGACAACTCTGTGTTCGGAGCTACTTATGATCCGAGCGCCTGGATGAATACGAACGGTAATGGCTTCACCACCGTCAAAATCTAATATCTCCTAGGAGCAGCTGGGTTTGGGTTTCTTGCCGCCCTTGAAATTAGGACGAGTGGGAAACTAAATGCCGGTCCTCTATATCAGTGCTTTGCTCTTTGATGAGCTCAGGAGCATATTTCTAAATTTGGCAGCGATCCGAGTCGCGTTACCTTTGGCGGGGGATCACCAGGTGCTCGCTCGACTCTCCACCAATATTTTGGCTTACGGTGGTAAGGAATCGCATCTCTTCATTAACGCTAGTAGTAAACCTACAACTAGAATGTTATGCCCAGATTACTTATTTCCATTTACATTATTATTATTGCGAGCCCACATCTTCCATCGATCTACCGATATAATGATACTTTCCCGACGATGTGCTATGACAAACTTGTCGAACTGGCCGGTTGTGGCCGAGATTCGTCTAAGCTCGGAAATTATTCCTGTACATCTGATTGTTTAGTTGCTACCGATGGTCTGCGTTGCAGAACGTGAGCGCGCTGCTTCTACGACTTAAGGCTACTCCGGTAACCTCGCATTGCTATCAGGTGTGGACGATGACTAGGTACGTACAAGAACGGCCATCGTTACAGATTTTAAAAGGGGAAGTAAAGGGGAAAAATACTTCTTGTTGGTGCATATGTCCCTTTTTGAATGGATTAAAACAGCGTACCAACAGAATACACGATAGCGCCAATGAAGGCGTACACATGGCCAACCCAGATGTCGATAACAGAGAGAAATACAATAGTTTCGTATTAAACACATTTCCGTTACTCGCAAACGAAGATATTGCAACCCTCAATACCACCTATAGTATTGATTCATTGCCCAATAATGACGATGTTGGGTTTAATACACTCTGTTTCTCCGGCCCAACCGCTTTATATAAATATAGTACTACCACAAGTATACGGCAAGCCCTCCCCAATATGGTTGCCAAAACTATTTACCTTTTATTACCCGGCACAGTGAGTCTCTGAGGTATTTAGTACCAGTCTGCGGCATGCGTGGGAATATCAATATTCAGTCATACCATCTTACCGTGGTGCTGACTTGACTTCCTGCTTTTCCATCGGTGCTACATTCCCCAACCCGGAACTTATGCGTGCGATGCAAAAGTCATCAAGGAACTTTATTATCAATAATACACCTGTTATATCTATCGTATATGCGACTGAACTATTCAAGTGGAACTACTCCGATCGTGCTTGAATGGCCATATCGAGCGGCCAGAGTTCACTTTAAAGGATCGGATGTGCACCTAGGTAGGTATATACAGATTTGAACATTAAAAGAGGATAAATGTCGAGAGTTATGGTGCCTCCCTGCTTGAGTTATATTATATGAAGTAAATTCAATACGATGAATGCGTTCGCTCTCTAATTCATATACCTGGAAATGTGGTTGTGGTCATCACTGTGATTTCGGCATACCGTTTCTTATTAGACGCCTTACGTTACCAGAAACTCGGCGACGTTCGTGTATGATATATCACTTTTAATGAACGCGAAAATCACAAATGTTACCTCGATTCTAACATATATGATTCTATTTTAATAATTTCAGAAAGGAGAAAAAAATCCAATGAAGGCTCTATCTATTCACGTTAATAACATCTCCGTATAGTTTACCCTTCTTATTGGCTGGCGTATCGCCTGTATTGGGGAAATGTATTTCTAATTTCTATCTGGGTATTAACCCAAGTCCAATGATATAAGTAGCAGAAAAGTAAAGAGTTGGAAGAAGCTAATAATAGATTACCTAGGTACCTGGTAAATTGGTGAATTAATTCTCTTTAAGCCGTCTTAAACAACCGAGAAGCTGATATATTTGTTTCATCGTGTTTCTGGGTTGACAAATACCACGTGTTGGTACATGATCGTGGTCATGCTCGCAGCCTGGCTCACATAAATGTAAGTAACATGACGAGCTCACTGTCAAATACGCATTTGTACAGCCTTGGGACGTACGTAGCCGCATCGAAGAAGAGAAAATATAAATATCCCCACCCTTCCTCAAAAGTCTTGTATGAAGTGGTA
Source organism: Daldinia sp. FL1419 (assembly GCA_025201765.1). Taxonomy (NCBI): domain Eukaryota; kingdom Fungi; phylum Ascomycota; class Sordariomycetes; order Xylariales; family Hypoxylaceae; genus Daldinia; species Daldinia sp. FL1419. Next base: position 62,150 of record MU623440.1, read on the forward strand.
CACTTTGATCCATCTACCTATACAGCCTACATTGGCCATCGATCTTGGCACTACCACTAATACGCAACCTCGCAACCTCGCAACCCCGGATAACCAGACGATACCGAGCAGCAAACAAAACCAGCGGCGATGTCTGGAGGCGAAGTAGATAATTGGTGGTATCAACATCAGCCAGAGGGATGGAAGTTCCCCAAAATGCCAACAAAGAGAGAAATAATCTATATCCTCTTCCGAGCCGCGTATCCCCAAGGCGCAGTAAGTATATACTCTTACACATACCCTGACGTAGCAACTCAGCCTCCTGCGAGCCACCGTCCGCGTGAGCAGAACCATCAAATAATGTATTACCTATTCCAAATCAATCATATTTCCACCCTCCTATTTTATTTGCATTTCCGTTGTTAAATAACACCAAGTTACTAAAGCCTCGCTAGTTTGTCGACGACAACCTCAAAATGGTAGAGTTGCGAGATAAGCAGGAAATCTGGCACAACATCCAGCGCGAGATCTCCACCGCGCGCGCAGACCTAAACCCGCTTATCGACGCCATTCACCAGACCTTCGGGATATCCCAACGGGAGCAAGACACGCTCAAGGCGTATTACGAGATGGTTCTCGACGACGCGGAGAGCTCCCTCTACACGTCGCAGAACGGGCGGTATCTCGAGTTCCGATGCATGGAGGAGTTGTTGGTCCGATATAAAACGGACAGCAGACTTACCTGGGCCCTGCATACCGCGAAACCGGGCTTCCAGCTTCCTCATCTCGGCGCGTATCGATATGCCGCGGATGCGCTGGAGCCGGGGGCGAATACGAAGTTGTACTTTGAGACGGCTCGATATTTAAATAAGGGTAGGGAAGTGTGCTATCCGTGTCCCTGGCGGGCGTCGGGCTGGTGTTGATTTTAATTGCTAATAGCTAATTAATCCTCCTGTCTCTGATCGAAGCTGCTGATATGCCTAACCCCTTTCATATACATATCTTAAAAAGGTCCTGAATTGCTCGGTTTAGTATGTGGATATATGGTTACTACTTCTTAACCTAGAATAGAGGAGAATTTATGGTGGCGAGTGAGGCTCTGCGTAGAATCTGGGTTCAAGACTTATTTGGCATTCTAACTGCGCAGTCAAAATGCCATACCTACGGGAAATTTGCATTTTACCTAAATGTTAAATATTACAGGGCCACCCAACCATTATGAAGTGCCCTTTGCGATTATACCCGACGTTGTCCTTTTGTATATTAATTTGGCTTGGATATATTATCATTACTTGTGCGGCTCCCTTACCGACGCCCCCCCTCCTTTTTTCGAGCTGGCTATAATCTTATTAACACTATTAATCTTATGATAGTGTTAGTAATATGACGAACGTTAGGGTTTTTATATTACCCCTTGAAATATGGCCGAGTAATCTTGAAGAGCTAGGTATAGAATTCTTGACACATAAAATGATTAATCCTCAGGACATCTGCAATTATCAAGACCCTAGGTCATTGCAGAATGGACGAGTTATCGATTATTGTTACCTGGTCTGAGATATTTATCAACGTGACGTTTCTTATCTCAGCTCTGCAAGCCTTGTCGCTGCCTTACCTACCTCATTGTCTTATATGCAGGCTGTCTTGTTAAATATCGCAAGGCTTTATCGAGGGAATATTTACAGCATTTCTCTATTCTGCCTACCTGCCATCCCTTCCTGACTCTAGCGCCTTAACCTTGATCGGCAAATTTAAGTTCCTGTATATACGAAGTTATATCTAGTAGGTATCAGGTTTTCCGTAGAACGTCCAATAGGCTGGTCGCTATGGAATATTTGCTCACTGCAAGGGATCCATGTTTTTGGATGGCTTACCTGGCCGAGGAAAGCAAACAAAATTTCAACCCACCTTGACAAAATTCCGCTCCGAGAATGCGGTCATAATCGCCATTTGTGGTAGAATGCTCCGACGCTCAGGAAGCCTCTCGATTTTTACCGCCCGAGATTTATGTGGCTTGCGTACAATTTAGCGATCCGCGTGGAATGTAAGTCAGCTCTGAACTTGCAAGATCTAACTCCTACCTTACTTACCGAGGTAGGGTATAATGTGCTATCAGTAACCTATTCGCGTTTGACGTGTGTAACAATGGGATTCGGCGTAGAAATATCTATGAGAATATTAAACGGGTCAAGCGCCTACTCGTGTTCCTCTTCCCATGATCGTTAAACAATGTTCTATCTGGCTCGGAGCCAAACACTGCCTAGAGCTGTTGTTAATGATGGCAGCTACCTACAGTCCTGAGTATCTTGCTGAATCAAGGGCAAACTTAGTTAAGGTCCTCCTCTCACTTCCTATCCCTATTGAGATTTTAAGCACAGGCCTTCGACTATGGTTCAAAGCCAGACCGTCGCAAGGCCGCCTGGCTTTTGACGACTACTTTATGATCTGGGCTACTGTACGTATCACATTCATCGGTTGAAAAATAACTGTTAACCGTTCTTAGGTAACTGCAGTTGCTGAATGTATTACAGGGCTAGTCTTCTGTTTGTAGAATTCAAATCCTATTCTTAATAACTCTACCTAACCTGTGCTTGGCGAAGGGGCATCTGGAAGTCTTGGACACCATATAGAAGCCCTGTCCCCGCAGGATGTGGAATCCTTTCTTATGGTAGGTCTGGGGTTCCCGTTTTTTTCAGTCCGGCCAAAGACCTAATGTTCGATAGGGCGACTATGTTTTCAGCCACATGTACGACTTTGCTATTACTAGCACAAAGCTTTCCATTCTGGCTCTATACTACCGTATATTCGCCGCAACCAAATTTCGTATCACCGTGATTATCACCATCTCCTTTGTTACTATATGGTTAATAGCGATGGAGGTTATATTAGGACTAGGATGCCAACCCATTCAAGGTTGGTGGGACGCCAAAGTAGCCGAGACGGCTGCTTGTGTGGATAAGATGGCTTTTACGTACTCTACCAACGTCATAAATTTATTGCTCGATCTTTGGATATTCACCATGCCGATACCCATCATACTGGGATTACAAGCTAGCATGGAAAGGAAACTGGGCATTTGCCTCCTATTCTCAATCGGGCTAGGCACATGCGCCATTAGCGCTGCTCGGCTCTCAGTTGTTGTCACGGTGAGGTCTAACGATGTTACGTGTAAGATCTCGCACTTATTATACGTCGGTATTCCTATCTTGCTTACACTAGTCATGCCAGGGAGCGAACTTCCTCTGGGAATTTTATCTGCATGGGAGCCTTGCGGTAGTATCTTATGCGCAAACTTACCCCTAGTCTACCAGCCCCTGGTTCGAAATATCCGACGAATCTGTTCAAGGATTAAGACCCCACGCTCTCAGAGCCGTGGTATGGGAGGGCGTCCGCGTTCAACATCTCATAACTGGGCCCAACTTGATAATAGTATCCCAAGCAATCGTGCTACGTCGAAAGTGACGATTACTAGGGGTAACTCGACAGAATTAGATATGATCGGGCGTTCTGGAATCACAGTGGAACGTGACTTTAGACAAGAGATCCATCATACATAATAGAGAGAATCTGTCTATGAATTAAGAATTGATGTGATGGAAGTAAAGTCTATTACAAGCAAAAAAGTCGAAGGTTAGAAAGCCGATCCAAAACTGATTTACCAACTGCGACGCTCCTACTCCAGCACTAATCATTTCCTTCTCATATAGAGAGACCATCCACATTGTCCCTTATTCAAATGTATCGAGCCAAGACTTGATAGCCTTGTTAACGGCAGTCGGATCCTCGAGCAGCGCCCAATGTTCAGTATCAACATCAACCCTAGTATACTTGTCGATATACTTCTCCATGCCTTCGGCTAACGATGGTACAAGCACTTCATCCTTGAGTGCCTGGATAAACAGAGTCGGCATGGTGAATCGATGGCCACCAGCTTTTGCGATCGGAAGTTCATCCTCGAAATTGAGTTCGACGTTGCGGTACCAGCTTAGGGGTCCGCGCAAACCCTTGATCTGATACTCCGAAACGTAAAAGTCGAGTTCGGTCCCGTTCAGGAGAACGCCGGGTTGCAAATCAGGGAAAACGTCAAGGTCAAGGCCTTGATTGCTGAAACCACGCTTGCCGTCGGGGGTTACGCCCCCGTGAGTAGCTATGAGAAGCTCTCGGATTTGCTTTTCAGTTCTGAAGTGTCGGTCGAGAGAAGTGTCCCGTAGCTGCAGCTGGTACTTGAATGTCGGGTACTTTCCCTCCTTAATTTGGTCTGCTAGGTCCTCGTATTCAGTTATAGGAGGGAGGTACGGATAAGTTACCGCGAAAATTCCCTTGAAGAGGTTGGGGTAGTACATGGCGAATCTCCATACGACTTTCGAAGCGTATTAGCATCATTCATCTACGAATATGGACGGACTAAAGGAAATACAGGGCTATATCACTTACGACCAGCACCCCAATCGTGACCACCGAGAATCACCTGTTCATCGGGAACGATCTGGTCTAGCAACGCCGCCAGATCGTTAGATATGTTCTTGAAGGTAAATGCGTCCAATTCGCTAGGTGAAGACGTGAATCCGTATCCAGTCATTTCGGGGACAATGACCTGATACCCAAGCGACGTGAAAAGTGGCACTTGGTATTTCCACCCTTGTGGGAGGTCCGGAAATCCATGAAGGAGGAGGACACTTCCCTTAGGTTCGCTAGAGGGCCGAGCTCGTAGATAATGATAAGTGTGGCCTCCAACTATAACGGAATGGCTAGAATTGAAAGGGGCCAAGACGGTTGGCTCCTGAGATGCCACGGCTGCAGAAGCGGTTAGGCTTAACAGCAACGCTCGGAATGGATTCATGATGGATGCGATGTCTTCGAGATTGATCTGATTTCCTACTCTGTCGTAGCGATCACAAAGACAACAACTGGTCCATGACTTTTATATCTTGGATTCTTGATGCCAAATCTGATTTCTAATTCACAACTTACAAATCTACACGCTGCTGATCGTATCACGATAATGAGGCCAAAGCTGTTCTATCACTACTGGCCGAATTGGCCGGCGAGGTAGTTTCAGGGGATATGTGATTACAAAGCATCGTAGCCGTCTTAATTAGGCTTGGCGTGTGCCTCTATCGTGACTCAATATCTGACATGAGTAGGGCTGACATGATATACATCTCAACTAACTCCTAGATGGCTCGGAGTGAACTGTGGGATGGTTAATCAGATTACTGATAAACGTAAGTGTATATTTCCGTAGGTACTTTTCGCAATTCGAGCTTTACTTTTCGCCATTTTTACGGCGGTGAGGCTAGCACAATCGTAATGAATCCCGTATTGCTATTATTCGAACCCATACCGAAATACAATACCTAATTTAACTCCAAGGAAGCTATGGCTATACTCTACTCTAAGCATCTATCGCTACTATGCCAATTGGTATCTTTTCCAGGGTGATATAATCGAAAGCACGTACCTCGTTATAGCACTCATGTGGGCGTCACTATTCCCGTTGGTCTTCGGAAGATCAATAAGTGCTTATATCTAACAAGATATTCCCTGGTCGGCGGGTCAATAGGATATTTCATGGATATGGAGACTGATTATAAATCCTGTGATATGCTGATAAGTGATGAAAATGTCACTCTTCGATATGAAAACTACATGCGCAATACCTCCCAAGTCAAATTCATGTAGTCGTATGGCAATTACGGTAGGAAATATGCTCGTGAATATCACAAATGTCAATGTTGGTTGGTTATAATGTAAGCCAGAGCATAAAAATTTATGGAGCAGTCCGAAAGTAGCATCAGTGGTTTAGTGGTAAAATCCATCGTTGCCATCGATGGGCCCCGCGTTCGATTCGCGGCTGATGCATTTCTTTTTCTAAGGCGGGGGGGCTTCTTTTCCTTCTTTTTTTCTCCCATCCCCCCCCTAACCGTATATGCTATGCATGCGCCTCGAGTTTTTAATTTTTTTTTCTTTTTTACCTCTGCGTAAGAGACGACAAGTTTTATTTAATATTAATGCTCTTGCTCTTGCTCATAGATTTCATCTTGTCCTCTGTTAAATTCTTCGTCTACAAGAATATGGATGTCGAGCTAGTGGATCCGTACTACTTTACGATTAAACTCCTATTGGCATCGCAATGAGGGCGCACCCTTAATTAATAATGTCGCAATGGGGGATTTATATTAATAATATAATCTGTACTGGAAACTTTGTAATCCTATAACATTTCTAACTTATCATAATAATACGAAAGCTATTGTACATATGCATGTATTTTACTTGATGACAATTAAACTAGGCCCTCTGTCAAAAACCCCCCTTTTCTCACTTACTATACGAATCGTCCACTAAGAATTCGACGAGGATGAAATGTGATTAAACCATGTACGTGTGTTGTTTATAATAAAGCATCCTGGGAGGTGTTTATATCCATATTCATTTTAGGCCGTCTGATCAAATGGTATTCCCTGAGACCGATCTGGCTTGCCGTCCCTCATCCTTCTACACTGATATCTTTCCAAAGCATCGTCGAATTTACTCCCCAACGATGTGGCTATCTGTATGGTAGAATCGCCCGTGAGTTCTGGGAAATATTCTACATGGAAATATCCGGTCTCTGCGTCATGTTTAACACGACATATCTGTATCGTGTCTTCGGTCCTCGAGAACTCATCCATGAATAGAAAGTACTCGCGGTTGAGCGCGACATCTTCGGGTGCATCTTGCAGCCATAATGCGCATTCCTCTGGCGTCTTTCTGACAAATGGAGACCGAAAATCGTCGGGTACTGGAGCTTTGGTGCCTTCGGGGTATGCGTTTTTCAGCTTCTTAGGCGCGTCTTCGTGATTACCTGTGACGAGGTATTGTTCCCATGCCGCTTCAAAGTTCCCCTTATAAGCTCGAGTGAGCGCATCGCTTAAGTACTAGTGGCAAATGAATAACGGCTACGGTATAAACGCAAGTCATCGCACTTACACGAGCATCCACGTCTTCGACGAGTACGAAGAGCGCATATGGTGGCACAGGGCCTGTCATCGTGATGGGGCGGCACTCTTATTGGAACCTGACTATCCAAGAGGCTTTAAAGCTAGAAGCAGATGTATACGTAAAAGCCCGTTCTGTCCTTAATAATTCTTTTTACAAATGACTATAACTAAACTGCTAGAAATAATAATACTTTTTATTTAGACAAGAGCCTCTCATGTGATGCGTGTCTTGTGCAAAAGACAACGATTGCCAAGACTGGCCAGTGCGTCCCTCAGCTACTCAGGTGAGCTTTTCTTGTAGGCGTGATTGATGCTTGAAAAGGTCATCCGGCCATGAGCTTTAGTCCGGGTTTGTTTGTGAGGAAGTATCTATGTTCAACGAGATATTAAATGTACATAGTATATACTACAGATGCCCATAAGAACATAAATCGAAAGACTTGGATCCAAGCTCTAATAAGTCTATAATAATATCGATCTATCAGAGTTCGGGTCATAACTAATCTCTTACCCGAAACCGAGCCAGACTTGGGCATCTCCAGCCCGGCTATAACACCCTCTAGTCCTCCATCTAATACATCGTAGGGACCATGCAAGCCACGTTCCGCAAGTTGCCCTTCTTTGCAATCCTTCATATCAGTGGCGATATGAGCCATATTCCTATCGCAACCCGCATAGTCCGAGCAAGTAAAAAGACGGTGCAATTAATACCGGGATATCTCGTCTTTATTAACACTGGATGCTTCTCGTTCCTTGGGGGTCTAACTTCTAAGCTCGTCACTTCATGAAGACGGAAATTCTCGTATTGCCGTCCTGGTCCACAATCCTCACTCAACAAGATAGATCCTCCGAGTCTAAAATTTCCTTTACTAGGGTATACTATTCGCAGCTCATTCCTGGGAGCTGCTTTACCTCCCGATGGATATCAAGGCTCGCCTTTTGTTCTCGGATTCATTAGAAGCTCATAAGATCTAATCCCATGTTAGAGACGACGTAGATGGTAAGGGGGATTGGAAATCAAGCAATTCCATACCTCGTCCAAATAGGCCTCGTTTAGCCCAGTCCATTGCCATTAGCACCCTCGTTCTCACACCTACGCTCTGCGCGAAATATACACTGCGCCAGGCGTACACGGCCCATAACCCACCGGTCACACCCCATCCGCCACCGAGGTCAAATACAGCACTGTTTCCGACGTAGGCAAGGCTGCCGAGATGGTGATATTCGAAGGCCTTGTAACAAGCCTCATCAAGGTCGCCATCGCGGATATCGTTAGCGCGCAGGCCGGGCGCACACTGCGCAAGCTTATTAAATTTCTTGGCTAGATAAATACCTTGCTGATTGGCGCGCTGCGCGGTCGCTGGCAGCGACGTTAGCTTGCTATCAATCTGTTTTAGTAATTCTCGTAGCTCTCCAAAGTCTAGCGTCCCCGACTGGTCCTTGTCAAACTGCGAAAACAACTTGTCCAATCGCTTTAGATGAGACGCTGCTTGCGGGAACCGTCGCTTAACATCGGATGCCACGGCGCGCCAGTCGCTAAAGTGGAGTTCTACGGTTTCGGGGTCTTTGCCTTGCTTGAAAGCATGTCCGCGCAAAAAGGTGATGACGTTGTCAGCGATGTTATTCTGAACAGTCGAACAGTCACCGATCGCATAGACATCGCCTAGAGGAGTGCCGTTGAGTCTTAGGTGGCTATCTGTCTCGAGAGCATGGCGATTATTCTGTACAGGTCCCAGCTTTGCTGCAATTCGCCGACATAGCTCAGCTTGAGAGACACCTGTTGACCAGAGGCAGAATCCCATCGGAAGCTCCTTAGTAAGAATTGTACCGTCATCGTTCTTCTGTGAGAATATAATCTTGTCCTTCTGCACCTCTTTTACCCTGGAGTTGACGAGGACCTCGACTTGATCACGAGCGAATCGATCCTCGGCATATTTAGACAATGCCTCGTCATAAGTGTTGAGAATGTGTCCGCGGCTTTGTATTAAGTGGACCGAGATTTCGTTGCGAAGGAGTCGAGGGAATCTCCTGGTTAAATCTTCGTTTAATAAATCGAAGAGCTCGGCGGCGAACTCGACGCCGGTAGGTCCGCCACCGCTAACCACAAAGGACAATAATCTCCTGCGCTCGTCGTCGGGTGTTGTAGGGAGGCAAGCAAGTTCCAAGTTCTTCATTACTTGGTTTCGAATCATGCGGGCATCGTTAATATCCTTGAGGAAGAAGCAGTTCTCGAGTCCCTTGACACCGTGGGGGTTCGTTACGGAACCAACTGCAATAACAAGCTTATCGTATGGAATGTAGAATCGGACTTCCTCTCCTCTAGAGTCAATCTGCGAAACTTCTACCAATTTGTGGGAAAACTCAACGTCTTCGGCGGAGGCTCTAAGGTAATGTCCGCCGACTCTAGTTAAGACTCTACGAATAGGCTCGACTAAGCTTCGCATTTCTAAAGTACCGACAGTCGCGGACGGCAGCATCGGAGTGAATAAGAAGTAGTTTTTAGGGCTTATGACTGTGACATGGTAATCATCCGGATTGAGCTGTTTTAGCAGTGCAACACTTCCCCAACCACCACCCAAGATCACGAGATGCGGTTTAGTTTTCCTCCTCCTTGCTTCCTCGTTGTCGTCATCGTCGAGAAGTGCTTCTACTATGGGGAGGTTCTTGGGCCCCCCCCTACGAGGTGATAGTGCCGCCTCAGAAACGTGACAATCGCCAAAGGTAACCGAAGACTCTTTATAGGTTGTAGCGTCGTATATGAAAAAGGCGGCGAATAGTGCTCCTATGAAGCCGATTCCCGTACCAATCATTGCAGCTGTGCGATATGCAAAGTTGAGGATTACAGATCTCCTTTGTGGGAGGGGTTTTCCCGAAATTGAGCGTACAATGCGCCGGGACGGGAACAGCAGTTGAATAACTTTGGAGCGGTCATTTCGTTTCGGAGAAGTCGGTCGTGATAAGAAACTAAACTGAGAAGCTTGAGTACGTCTTATTTGTCTCGATAAAGGTGACGATGTAAGTCTATAGCTAGGAGAGCTCTGGCGACCAACGCGTAAAGCGAGGGCTCTAGCAGCTCCTAGCTGTGACGGCATCTTCGTATCTTCTTATCTTCTCGCCAATTCAGGTTCGAGGGGATAGATATACGAAGAGAAGAGAGACTATATGAAAGAAAACGACATGTCGAGTTTGTAGAATTAATAAATAATAGCCTAGTGTTCGCGGGCTTTTTTAATTGAGCTTTAATTGAGAAAATTTTGGCTTCTTAGAAGGAATGGTCTTTTTGCCCTTTTCGGCGGTTTCCTGGTTCAACTTGACCTTGCTTGTGCCGTGCTTGTGCTAGGGAAGGTACTTAGAATAATTGCGTATGTATGTAGTGCGTCATATCCGCTGGTGTGGAACTCCGATCGCCGTCACCAATCCTGGGAATAAGCGTGGAATTTCAGGCTTGGCTAAATCCACATTGCGTTAGCCAACGTAAAACTTCCAACTTGAATGCGCATATGTATGGAAACACTTACCTAAAATAGTCAAAGTGAGGAATTACTATGTAGTATCTCCTTGTTATTAACAAATAGAGAGACGATACGTCGAATGTTTTAGCACTTGATATTCTCTCGTACATAAAAGTATCTTGCTTCTTATAATCGGCCGCAAAAGGGTTTTTTTCTTTTTTTTTCTTTTCGAATATCCCTTCCTATTCTCACTCTTTACTGAACTTACCGTGGCATATGAAATTTCATGTTCCTGTCGAATGTTCTACGGGCTAGGGGCTCATTCTCAGAAAATTATGCAGCGGAACGTTGCAGCATTGGTTGATATTCAACTGATCTAACTCATTTTGTTTATAATGCGTGTTCACAGGACCGAAAACACCGCACCCTCCGGCGAAGAGCACCGAGTATCGCCGACAATACTTGTCTTTCATTAGCCCATTAGGAATCGCTCGTATTTATAGGCTGTCGCAAATACGTAACCGATTCTGACATTGTGTATCTAAATGCTGAAGTCCTTGTAAGCCCATTTTTCTGTGAGCTTAGTCTTGGCCTGCTTCCTGAACGGTATCCTCCTCCTGGCCTCCACCTTTCCTCTAAGAAGTAAGCTCCGGTAACGGTCTTTCAACAAGTTGCCTTCAGGTTTTAGACGTCGCAAAGAATCTTCCAACTCATCTGGTAATACGAGCTCCAGATCTTTCTCTGGTAGTTTCATTCGGCCTAGCTGACGGCGCCTGAGCTCCTCGTCGCTATCATCGGCACTGCTGTCGCTCTGCTCGAGATTCGCAAGTGCCAGATTCTGTTCGTGTTCACGCTCGGCAACCTCCTTTGCAATTCTCTTGATTTCTTCTAGTTGCGCTTTTCGAACCTTGGTCTTAGCTTCGTGTTTTAGTCGGCGCTCCTCTTCCTTTCGCCTTTGGATTCTGTTCCGCTGCGCCTGAGTTTTGCGTCCCGGTCGTTTGGCGCTGACCTTAAGCTCCTCGCCGCCGCTCTGGAAACCTTCCCATTCCGAATCCTCGTCCCATTCGGATAGCTCTGCTCGGGCTTCTGCTGCCTCCGCCTCCGCAGCTGATCTAGCGGCGGCTTCCGCTTTGAGACGTGCCGCTTCTTCTTCCTCTAGACGCTTGCGCTCCGCTTCGACAGCTTTATTAGATTCTTCCGTATAACGGGCTTCATAATCAGCAAAGTCCGGGTTGTAACTGTATCCACCAGTCGGCTTTGGTACGGCCTTTGGCATCTTTCCACTCGCCAAGAGTGAAATTGGTTTCCGAGAGATAGATTTGGGTGCCTTTTTCTTGTCGCCTCTCTTATCCTCTATCTCTGCCGGTGTTTTGGGTTTGGCTTCCACCGCCCACGGATCAAAGGACGCATCCGCAACTTCAACCGTCGATTCATGTAAACCATCTGCTACTTTGCGCAACCGAGAAAGCTCCTTCTGTGTGACATACTCCCTCCGTGGTCGCTTGGCTGGAACTATACCATCCGTAGTCTTGTCTCCAGGGCGCTTCCGTAACGAGACAGCTGGGATAACCGAGCGTTCGGCTATGATCTCGTCCGCTTTTAGGGACTTTGAAGTATGCTTTGGGAATTTCTTCGATATCAAGGTATCGCCTACGGTGTCGAGGACGAAGAGCTCTTCGGAGGGTTTCTCAGCAATTACGCCGCTACCCGGACACAAGGTTAGTATATAGAAATACGAAAGTGGGGAGATTATGCGAACCCTTTGATAATTTCCTCGTTCAGCTCTTCAAGACCTTTCTCAACCTCTGTAACATCAACATTCTTTCTCCAGGCCTTCTTGCCTTTTCTCGAAGGCTGCTTGTAGGTTGCAGGGGCCTCAGTGGACCCCTTTAAAGGTTGTATGACTGGCATGTTTGTAGTACCTATCACAATGGATTAAAAGAGAAATGTGTATTAAAAATCAAAAAACGACGGGGTGGTTGAAGACTTCAAAAAAACAGAATTCGTGGATTCCGTGGCGTTAGTGGGGCTAGTTATTGAAAACGCAAACTAGAAATTTTTACAGATGCAGGGTCGAGATCTGGGTCCAAATTGGCAGATTGGCTGATATGATAAGATAAGAAACTCGATACATTCCACAAGGTTCAACATCTCAAATGTTAGAAGTCGCTCCACATATAAAGTTACGTAAACTTATAGCTAGACCAATTGACTTGAGCTTTAAGCTGGGGTCGGAGTGTCGGCCATTCCTCTTTTAAGCAACGGGGCATGCTATCGATTGCCAGTAACGAAGCCCCATATTCAGACCCCAGTTCTATGTCAAATCCACCAATCTGTTAAGGCTGCGAAGCCTAAGCGCATTTTTCGTATATGGGAAAAAGGGACCGCCTCCTTTTGTATGCGAGGAAAGAACAAGTCTTCAATAAGTCGATCTCTTTCCGACCGCTTCTTACATGTCAGAAACATACAGCGAATAATCACACGGAAATATTTAATTTGCTTTTTTCCCCCTTCACTTTTATTGTTTTTCCTCGTTTTAAGTAGAGCATTCTTCAGCTCCTAACGACCAGCTTCCTAAGCTACCCGCGACTCCCAACTGATAAACCAGATCGAGTCTCTTCCGATATTTTATTGATCACCGCTCTACCTACCCAACAAACGACGCTACGACGTTACGACAAACATAACTTTGACGTGAACATGGCACAAACCGGAGCAGGCGGGTACAACAACCCGTTAAAGAAGTTCAAGTATTATTGCCCAATAGCCTACATTTTCGTAGGCCCGAGTTTTCATCACTAACGTCTACTAGGTTGGTGTTTCTCGGCGAACAAAGCGGTACGCAGTCTACTCTATCAAACCTTACGAAGCTGGCTACAGTCTTTTATATCATCGTTTGCGCTCGAAGGTAATAGCTAATAGCCTGTCTGTTTAGTTGGAAAAACATCTCTAATAACGCGATTCATGTACGACTCTTTCGATAATATGTACCAAGCTACTATCGGTATCGACTTTCTTTCCAAGGTATGCCGAGATCTCCCCAAACGAGAAAACTGCAGCAGACAAGATATAAGTCGGCTAATTAGGAAGAATTAGACAATGTACCTTGAGGACCGAACGGTGCGACTACAGTTATGGGATACGGCAGGTCAGGAGCGATTCAGGAGTTTGATCCCCTCTTACATACGAGATTCGAGCGTTGCGGTGGTCGTCTACGATATTTCCAGTATGGGCCAAAGCTTCTCTGACCCATGAGCTAGATTGCATGGATACTAATATTGATGGGCAGATGCGAAGTCGTTCCAAAATACTAAGAAATGGATCGATGATGTACGCGCAGAACGAGGTAACGATGTGATCATCGTGCTGGTAGGGAACAAGACGGACTTGAACGACAAGCGAGAGGTAACTACGGCGCAAGGTGAAGAGGAGGCCAAGAAGAACAACCTGATGTTTGTCGAGACAAGTGCCAAACTTGGTCACAACGTGAAGAACCTATTCAGGAGGATAGCGCAAGCTCTTCCCGGTATGGAGGGGACGGATGCTGCGGCACAGGCTTCGTCACAGAGTAAGTCACAATTATGGTATACCCTCCTTAAAGAGAAGTCGGCAAGCTAACAGATTATAGTGATCGATGTCAAGACAAACACACAAACGTCCCAGCAAGAAGGATGCGCGTGCTAGTAACGTGCTTGTAGCAGAAGAATAGCGACAGCCTTATGAGTGAGGAAAAATGAAGGCCAAGCAGGATATTTCCGTGCATAGCGAATGAATCAACAAAAAGATGTTGCATAATACGAATCATCCTACGAAGCAAAGTAACGAGAAGAAGATTAGCAGAACCATTACTGGTATGACGTTTAGTATATCTAATCACTGTTTTCTAATTTCAATATTTCAATTTAAAGCGTCGTCGAAATGATGAATGAAAAGCTCTTGACGTCGTGTCCCCTATGCCACATTTTGAATTCCAATTACCTGATATCTACAATCTCCGTAACTAGTATGATAGTTCAACATAGACTGAGTCTTGCAGAGAGCCGGAATAGCCGGCCTCCTGGCGAAACGACATTTAACCCAAGGTCTCTACCTTTCCGTCCGCCGTGCCAAAGTATGCCTTGACAGGCTTAACCCCTTCTATATCTGTGCCCAGCTGTGCTACCTGCGGTCCATTCAAGCCAGAGAAAATGCCAACCTCGAGAACACCAAAGATCCTCTTAATCCGCGCTAATAGCGCGTCCGGGGTCCAGAGGCCCCTTGCGGGGTCGGCCTTATCCGCTTCGCTATTTAATAGGAGCGTTGGGAACGGCGCATCGATGATGTGGTTGTGGTTATCCGTGATGGTGCGGATGAAGGTGGGCCCCGAAGTCCGGATCTTGGGATCGGTGCTACCCAGACGCAGCAGCTCGCGGCGCACGTACTCGCCACCCATGGGCGAGACTTCCACAGGGATGTACGCCCAGTTAGTCAATAGACGATCGACCTTCTTGCGACTATCCGCGACGCAGATAAACGCCTTGGACAAGCGAGAAACAAGCTTCTCCTGGAAATGGCAAGCACCACCGCCCTTAATGCAGTTAAGCTCGGCATCGACCTCGTCGGCGCCATCGAAGTAGATATCAATGGGTTGGTGGTCCGTGGATTCCGGGTTAAACCCGATTTCGAGAAGTAGATCCGGCACCTGCAGGACGGAAAGCCCCGCGTTGCGGATCAGCGACGTCGACCCCGAGCCCGTCGGGACAAACTTCATCTTGCCGGTTACGGACGGGCCTAGCTCCGCGATGGCCTCCACTACGTACGCCACCGTGCTACCGCTCCCGATGCCGACGTACGTGAAATCCGGGCTGAAGTTGTCGGACACGGCTTGTCGGCATGCGGCTCGCTTGGCGGACTCGATGAGGTTGACGGACGACGCCATTGTTTTTGGGGGTTGCTTTGCTTTCGAAGGGAGTGTTGAGAAAGTTGCTGCTGTTGCTGGGTGACTGAGTGATATACGGTGACACCGGAGGCGTTGCAGATTATGACTAAGAAAGGCGGTTGCGGAACGATATGTGAATGCGGAATAGCTTCTAAATACCGCACGTGGATTGGTGAGTTGGACTCGGGTAGATGCGCTTGCGACAGCTCGTGGTAACAATGGATTCATGAAACCCGGGGTATGACAAAGCGAAATGAATCGTGAAAACTCACTTGAACTAACGAAATAATAAAATGAGATGTGGGTTTTCAATTGGTCAATTGACAGCTATTTTTGAGTTTTTTCTTACCCCTCGGATTGAGATGAGCGAAATGTTTATTCGATTTAAAGCTTGTAGCCCCACCGTCACGATGCCTCCCCGTGGTGGTTAATGTGGTGGTGCCACTGGCGGCTGCTGCCATGACGTGAGAGCTGACAAGGGTATACATGGGAACATTAAGGGACCTTGCCCAATCTCCGGATCTCACTCTTTTGAAGCTGACTCAGCTGTGAGGCTCAACGGTAAGAACCTATTATTGTATTTTAAATTGTATAACTCCCAGTTTCGGTCTTTTGTTAACTAGTTATGCTTAAAATATTCATGAATTAAGCCTTGCGTTTCATGTCATCTGTGCCTACATAATTCTCGACCTTGCTATGCTTAATTCTCTTTAACTCTTAACATTCTTAAAGACACTTTATAGTTATGCTAGATAGTCTAGACTCTAAACCCGATGCATATCATGTTGTTGACACGGCCCTGGTTGTGTACTACCCCAACATACCGAACGCCGATTTTATCCTGTTGAAGGAATTATTCGGGTTTTGATTTTTACGGTATTCGGTTAATATGCCTTTGTAATGATGGATCAAGTCTTGAAGCCAAGTTATAAATCAACGTTGTCGAAGGTATTAATTACAACTTCATGCGTAGCTGCTTATCATTACTAACCACGTAATAGTGCAATACCCAAATGGAATAAAAAAGCGAGTGGCCAATTGGACGAATTAAGAATGGTGTATGCCGATATAAATCCTTCGTCAGTCGTATGTTTAGAGAGATAATCCATGTGTGAGCATGGTATAATAGCATTACAAGTGTCAACGTATAAGCCCTGCGGCTATCGGAAAGGAAGTATAAGTAAGACGACAGTCAAAGCAGCTGATAATGACTAATATTGGGCATCTTATCGGGAAAGTTGTAATTATATTAAAAAAAAAAAAACCCAAAAACATCTAATATAAGATAATAGTGAGAATAATGTTCGAATGCTTTTGTTAATAGTAGCTTCCACATGTTGAATACACCAACGGCTATCGGTCCCTTGGCGTTGACGGCTATAAAGCTAGTTTTGATTGGTTGATAAAATATGGGGCTTCCCGATTACCGGTTCGAGATGATGCGAGGTATAACCCGGGAATATGGTTGGTCAACGATGGTGTTTTCTGACAAAGTCTTAATGGCTATTGGTAGAGTTAAAGAAAGTGTTAAGGCTAAAGCGATTGCGTGATTACAGTGAATAACGGACTAATTGCATTTGCGGGACCATAAAAAGTTCCACATTCAGGGTCTGAGTTATGTTAGTCGCGCTGTCGCAATCGCACCATCGTCTAGAATTCCCACTTCGCCTTTACTCAATGCCGGGGAAAATTTATTTCTAGCCGTGCTAACTGTATAATCTCTATTTTATTATATGTAGAGGGGTGGTTTGCCATCATGTCGTTTCTCTTTGGAAAAGCAGACTCTTCTGCTCCAAAATCAGGGTCCGACATGGCGACGCAAAATATTCAGATTCGTACGCCTGAAGAGGCAGGTAAGTGGATTTATATCTAATATACAATTTGCCATTACGTACAGCCTCTCCCTTGTTTCATATAATTTAATACTTTGTTTTTATCATACCCTTATTCTTCATTCGCATGTGCCCCGCCATCCAAATTCCTCAACTACAGCTCTTAACCTACAACATTTACAATTTACACTACTTATACTTCAAGATATACTGCACACTCTTTTTTTTTCTTTTTTTTTATACCGATGACCATATAATTAAAAACTTGGAATTAAAGAAAAAGGGAGTCAGAATGGCTAATCAATTATGTTATTATAGTGGCGCGAATCGCGTACCTTGCCAGCGATGTCGTCATTTCAGTACAACCGTCGCGGGGTCAAGACTCGACATTCTCTTCCCACCTAAAGAGATATGCCGAAAGAAGGGATCCCGGTCTAGTTGCGAAGACAGAAGGTTCCGTGCCAGAAGTATGTTTTATCCTATGCAAAGCTTATAAGACTTACCAATTGACTCAATGACCACTTATAGATCCAATCGATTCGACACAATAACGATCCTCTCCTTTCCGTCTTCGCTCCAACTCGCTCTGGCCGCCTCACTTCCGTGACCACCACATCAGCTATTCTCCTACCATCTATTGCACATCTGTACAAATTAGCAAACTATCCGGTCGTCATTCACGTTTCTCTATACCCAGCTAGTTTCCCCGATTATTCTGCTATTACTGCCATCAGGAACTCGGGATGGACATTTTTACAGTCCGAATCGCTCCAGGAGGCACAGGACATGGCCATTACAGCTCATGCTTTGGCTGTGCGTTCTGGAAAGGGTGTCATTCACTTCTTCAACCCGAGTGCCTGTTCTCACGATAAGCCGATTGCCCCGGAAGATGCCGAATCAATCCGTGACTTATTAAATTTAGACGATGTCCGCCGATATCAAGCTAGCTCTGTCGCAGGGTCTGGCATATATGCTGACGATGGAAGAGTCGTTTATGCCTCGGAGCAGCCCGAAAAACGACCCAGTGCTACTCCCAACGCTTTAGCAGACTCGACAATTCTGGGCGCTGCTTCAAAAGCAGCTTCTTCCGAAGGCTCAGATAAATCTAGTCAACAAAGCAGCTCTAGCGCCCCTCCAAGCGTATCTTCAGCCACAACAATTGATGCCGCGCCGCCTCTTGTTACATCTGAGGATATCTACAAATACGTCACGGCGATATGGTCTCAACTTAAAGCCTCTACTGGACGTGCTTACAGTGCTTTCGAGTGGTCTGGTCCCGCTACCGCAGAAAGGGCAATCTTTGTGTTTGGTTCCGACGCTGGTTTATTCGCTGAGGCACTCGATTCCGCTAAGCCAGATGATATTTACGCCAAGGCTGGATTAATTACGGTTAGGTTATATCGGCCGTGGTTGGGGGCCAAGCTCATTGAAGCTATACCGAAATCCGTCAAACGTATCGCCGTATTAGAGCAGATCTCACGAAAGACAACGAAGTGGGGACCTTTACTAATTGACGTTCTAACGTCGGTAAAGAGCGGCTTTGGTGGCGTTGAAACCGTCGTCGGCCACCAATTAGGGTATATCACTCCCGATACTATTCACCAGGCCCTAAGAGGCATCTTCCAGAATCTCGCGTCCGAGAAGCCGCTGCAAAACTTAGAAGTCGGAAAAACGGGTGGCCTAGAGGACACCAAAACTTACGGCTTGGAGCAGCCCAAAGTAGAGACCGCCTACACGAAAATCCTCGATCAACTATTCGGCAGCCGAGCTTACATAGCCAACGCACTTAATTCCAACAATGCAGGCGTTTCATCCACAATAGCAGCCAGCCCAGAATTCGGATTCGGTTCTCTCTTAGCCCGGAAGGAGCATCGTCAGAGATTCGTCAAGGAGGTGAAGCAAGCTGCTAGCACAGGGTCTTTCATTACCGAAGCCCCAGTCAACTGGTTGGCGAAGTGGGCTGCAAATGCCGAGGACGCCAAACAAGCCGGCGAGCTCGCAGATGACGTGATTGCGCGACTAGAGACCGATGGATCGTCGATTGCGCGTAATCTGCTATCGAGCAAAGGCCTATTCCGAAAAGAATCTTTGTGGCTTGTTGGATCTGACGCTTGGGCTTACGATCTTGGCAACTCTGGTGTACACCACGTACTAGCGTCTGGCGAGAATGTGAACATGCTCATCATCGACTCTACACCTTATTCAGAGCGAGCTGCAGCAGATGCCGAGAGGCGAAAGAAGGACATCGGATTGTATGCGATGAACTTCGGCAACGCCTACGTTGCATCCACCGCCGTTTACAGTTCATATACCCAGGTCCTTCAGGCTATGCTTGAAGCCGACAAGTTTAATGGCCCCTCAGTTGTACTTGCATATCTGCCGTACTTTGGCGAACACGACTCTCCTCTAACCGTTCTACAAGAGACCAAGAAGGCGGTAGACCTTGGCTACTGGCCGCTATACAGATGGAATCCCGACAACGAAGAAAAGGGGGAACCCAGCTTTTCTTTGGATTCCGAGCGCGTTAAGAATGAGCTAAAAGAATTCTTGGACAGAGATAATAAGCTTACTCAACTGATGCGACGTGAGCCGGTATTCGCTGCAAGTCTGTCTCAAGACTTCGGTACCGAAGTCCGTGCACAGCAGAAGCGAAAGGCTCGAGACGCGTACAACCAATTATTAGAGGGTCTCTTCGGCGCACCGCTCACAATCCTCTTTGCCTCTGACAATGGAAATGCGCAGTCATTGGCGAAGAGGCTTGGAACCAGAGGTCGCGCCAGGGGTTTGAAGACTGCTGTAATGGCAATGGAGGATTACCCCGTTGAGGATCTGCCAAAGGAAGAGAATATCGTGCTAATCACCTCTACTGCCGGTCAAGGAGAATTTCCCCAGAACGGCAAACCTTTCTGGGATGCTATTAAGGACAATACTGATCTAGACCTCGCATCAGTGAACTACTCGGTATTTGGCCTTGGAGATAAGCATTATTGGCCGCGAAAAGAAGATAGAGTATATTACAACAAGCCCGCAAAGGATCTAGACAAAATCTTCGCGAATTTTGGTGCTAAGCGACTCTCTGACGTTGGGCTGGGCGACGACCAAGATCCTGATGGATATCAAACTGGATATGCTCTCTGGGAACCCCAAATATGGCAAGCACTCGGTGTTGCAAATGTTGAAGGGTTACCAGAGGAACCAGCACCCTTAACAAATGAGGATATCAAACTAGCTTCCAACTATCTTCGAGGTACCATTGTAGAGGGTTTGAGAGATACGACCACTGGTGCTATCTCCGCTTCCGACCAACAGCTTACGAAATTCCATGGTACGTATATGCAGGACGACAGAGATATTCGTGATGAACGAAAGGCCCAGGGATTGGAGCCTGCCTACTCCTTCATGATTCGTTGTAGGCTGCCGGGTGGTGTAGCTACACCCTTACAATGGGTTCAAATGGATGACATCAGCAACAGCCTTGGAAACGAGACCATGAAGCTCACTACGAGGCAAACGTTCCAGTTCCACGGCGTGGTCAAAGGAAAGCTTAAGCCAGCCATGCAGGCCATAAACAGGTCTTTAATGACAACTATCGCCGCCTGCGGTGATGTCAACAGGAATGTCATGTGTAGCTCACTTCCCACTCAATCGCAGTACCACAAGCAAGTTTGGGCTTGCTCGAAGAAGATTAGCGACCATCTCCTACCTTCTACCACGGCGTACCACGAAATCTGGCTCACAGACGATAACAATGAGAAGACACAGGTTGCTGGTAACGCGGTTCAGGACTTCGAGCCTCTCTATGGACCCACATATCTTCCTCGAAAGTTCAAGATTACAATAGCCATCCCACCGCACAACGATACGGATGTTTATGCGCACGATATCGGCCTCATTGCTATCAAGGGTGACGATGGTCAATTAGAGGGTTTCAATGTTCTCGCCGGAGGAGGAATGGGTGCAACCCATAACAACAAGAAGACTTATCCCCAGACTGGCCGAATGATGGGCTTCGTCAAGACTGATGAAATCCATATTGCTTGCGAGAAGATCATGCTCGTCCAGAGGGATCACGGTGACCGAAAGAACCGAAAGCATGCTCGACTAAAGTACACCATTGATGACCTTGGTGTTGATGTCTTCCGCTCTAAAGTCGAGGATTTGTGGGGAAAGACTTTCGAGCCAGAGCGTCCGTTCCACTTCAAGAGCAACGTTGACACATTCGGCTGGCAGAAAGATGAGACCGGTATGAATCATTTCACCTTCTTCATCGAGAACGGCCGAATCGAGAACACAGCCGATTTCCAGATGAAGACTGGCCTGCGCGAAATTGCCAAGGTCCACAAGGGCGAGTTTAGATTAACAGGAAACCAGCACTTGATTCTCAGCAACGTTGCAGACGAGGATCTTTCAGAGATGAAGGAACTCTTGAAGAAGTATAAGCTAGACAATGTCCAATTTTCCGGTCTACGTCTAAGCTCCTCGGCCTGTGTCGCCTTCCCCACTTGCGGTCTTGCTATGGCTGAAAGTGAGCGTTACCTACCCGAACTCATCACTAAACTTGAAGGGTGCCTCGAGGAGAATGGCTTAGGGAAGGAGTCTATCGTCATGCGTATGACTGGATGCCCGAACGGCTGTGCTCGACCCTGGTTGGCGGAGGTCGCCTTCGTCGGTAAAGCCTATGGTGCTTATAACATGTACCTGGGTGGCGGATACCACGGACAGCGGCTAAACAAGCTATACCGATCAAGTATCAAGGAAGATGAGATATTAGCCATTATGAAGCCACTGCTGAAGCGGTATGCTTTAGAGCGCCAAGAGGGCGAACACTTTGGTGACTTCTGTATTCGAGCAGGCGTCATCGTAGCTACAAAGGGGGGGCAAGATTTCCACGACAACGTAAGTTGATATAATCTTTAGTTTGGATGTTTCCCTTGCTAACATATATATCCCAGGTTGCCGAGGAAGACTTTGAGGATGAGTGATCTTTTCTATAAAAAAGAATTATCCCCAACTTCAAACATGAATGGCATAAGCATTGCATCAAAAAGCGGCGTTAAAGGGGCTATGTATATACTCGAATTTTGATGTATACCTACTATACCTAAATTCAAAACTAGGTGCTGTGTTCAATGAGTTTAGAGTTTCAGAATATTCCTCTAATTAGAAGGGGGTTATACTTCGTTCTTAAGAAATTGAGATATAATAAAAATATTAAAAGTTCAAATACAAGTTCAAAACTGACTCCTCCAGGCGTAATAATGAAATTGTTTATTAGTACCAAGATACGGTAAGAATTTCTCATAGACCGCCTCCTATAAGGATTTGGAGAAGGATAAGTTTCAAGGTAAAATATAGTATGTATAACTATTATCAAATATATAAAATATTTTAAATATTTTAAAGTTCTTTAACATATGCCCAATCTCAGAATAATATCTTACAATATTCAAAAACCTAATCTAAAATTCAGAGATGTGGGATGAACGTTTGAGAGCCTAATAAATGGGGCTTATGAATAAATAAAAAAATAAATAAACCCTTCGTAAACTCAGGGCATTCGACATAAACCCAAATAATCAAAATACCGTACACCCATCCCATACCCCCGCAGATATATCATTCATAGCTTTTCCTTCATTCGATAACTCTGGTGAAACCCGAGCGACAAACTCTACGTGATCCCAAAACTGACCACCATCTGGACCCCCATCCGGTTTTCTCCATTCCGGCCGGGGAGGATATGGGGATTTGTTAAATATCAGGCGAAGCGCAAATCTCGGCTTATCCGCACTCGGGAATCCGACATAACAGGGTTCTATGAAGTTGCCTCTTTCGATTCGAAGGGTATATGACTTGGGTCGGAAAGCCTCGTCTGTGAGGCTGAGCTCGTTTATAATGGTGCTTTTGGATAAAATAGTCGTTCTCACTGATTCCGGCAACCGCTTTTCGAGAGTTATTTCAACGTTAAGCTGGCCAAGGAGTCGAGGACCTCTGCCTTGAGCGCTACTTGCAGCTTGACTTGGCGTTTCTATGTTTTCGCTTGAGTCGCCGAGAGACCCAAGGCTTTTCCACTGGAGCTCAGCAGCGATCCAAACATTAAAGTTGCAGCGACACCATAGCTTTTAATTGTTAGTAAAAGGGGTTTTTATATTAGTTAGCATAGGGGGATCTACATACTTCACCGGTTCCGTCGTTATTAAATTTTATAGACCTCCCTTCTAAATCAAACGACCACTCCTCTCCTGAAAGAATAGAGCAAAGTGCTTCGTTCATTATCCTAATAAGTTATAGTTATATGATATGATCTTCACCAAGTTTTCAATTAAGACTCTGGTGTCGAAGATTGGCAGTGTATCTGAACGTGGATGTCGGTGAGCTTGCCAGGATGTTTCGGATGGTACGTGCACTGTTATATGATGAACTTCCCAAGCCAATAATAATTGATCTTTCATCTAGGATGAATGATTGGTATGCTTAGTGAGATCTCTTTACTTCTCTCGATAACTTAACACCGTGCACTCTCACGAATTTGTCTCGTATCAAATATAAATCCAACTACCCTCGTCGAATATACCAATCGCATTTGTGACGTATTTTTATTGATCTACGCCTCGTCGTGGGGGCGGAATAAGACTCTAATAAATAAGTGACACATCTTCCTAAACGAGCCTGCGAATTCCTATTCGTACGTTGAGGACGGCCACCGTATTACCAAATTTGCATAATCTAGTAGATATGTGGCCCCTAAGATCGTCGTATAAGAAAAGGGGAGCTGACTGCTAAGGAACTTAGGGAGGCGAAGTTTGGGTATTTAATAAACTACCATGTAGTCACACGAGGATGAGTGGGTTTTCATAGAGTTTTGCGTTTCTTCCCAAGTCATAAAGAAACTGTTAACTTTAGATGGATTTCAAGAGGATCTTTCATAAGAACAAGCGGTTCTCTAATACGTGAGGCTATATTAAAGTTATTCAAAGAAGCAGCGGTGGAGCGACGCGAGCAAACATGCCGGGTTCTCGCCGGCTCCGGTTTAGTCGGTCCCACCATAAAAGCGGGTACACACGGTAGACCCGGGGGAGGGGGGGGCTTATTGGAGCCTTTATAATAAGCGATCCGGACTGTATCAACCAAAATACCAAACAGGTACTGTTCGAGATGTTGAACAAAAAAAAATTTAATCGGGAATAATATTGGTATTTCCTATGGAGAGGCTAAATGTATGATTGATTTAATAATCCGGGTTCTCATAAGGTTGAGATGAAGATTATTACATACATTTCCTTAGTGATGTAATCCGACCATCACGAACCCATTCGGGGGCAGCGGAACTTAGGCTTAGTATACTAGCAAGTATAGAAAGACGAAATCAATTACGCTTCTGTGTGTGCCCATTTCAACTGCCGGAGCTGTAATTAGCTGCCTATCACCGCATCAATAAGCGGCCAGCCGGATAATAAGCCTTCAACCATACAAGAGTGGGGTACGTCTGGAGAGCTCCTCAGTGCCTATTAGTTTCGACGATAGCATATATTATTGCTTTCCTAATGTAGAATTATATAACTCTAGACGGAACCTCATAAATCCCATACGAATACTCTCTAAGTTGTGTGTAAGCGTACCTAGTAATACCAACTATCGTCTTTGAGTTGAGGAAGTGTGTAACATCTAGACAAAGTTTCTGAAGACAGACATAAATCGAGGCCAAAATGGGGAATCAATTTTGCTTCGTTGCGGCAGTCATATTTAGCGTACAAGCTATCTTTGTGCATGCTGTTCCGCCAGCAGGGCACGATACGCCGTTGTGTTCCGCGACTTCGGAGGCCCCGAATACGTTTAGTGTGAGGAATATAAAGTATGCGCTGCGAAACCCACCCCTCGTCGGGCGACTCCAGCTCGATGTGACTAATCGCGCGACGAATGTCACGACACATTGCGATATCGCGGGTCCCCAATTGACACCCGGCTCGTTTAGACCAGGAGACCCGGATGAGTTTTGGACGTCCTGCGACGAGGAGCCTCCAGAGGGCTCCGAGAGATTCTACACAGTCAACACGGATGTACTCTTCGACAGAGAAGCATCGCGCTTAGTGATAAATCAGACGTGGTATTGCGACGATGTCACTCCGGAGTATCCGTAAGTAGCCCAGGAATTCGATCTAGCGTTATGGAAAGCCCCAACTAATGTATATCAATGAATTAGAATTGCTTTCAAGGGAACCGCAGATACCAAACTGGCTAATCTGACCTGTAACGCGAATCGTAAGTATTACAATTGAAATAGAAACAGTCGAGCAGATACTTACGAGTTTAGCTTCGGACCAATATTTGGAGGAATGCACCGCACCCAGTACTACTTTGTCGATATATCAGTATTGGCGGGATGACTTGCCGCCAGACGCTCTTGAGAACCCCATTCCGTCCGGAACACCAAAACCTTTGTAGCTTAATACGTCCTTGACCCTAGGTAATCTATACCATACCTAGCAAAACAGTATTTATCCAGACTCCTAGGTGCTACGCTGCCTAAACTGTTAGGAATATCTTCGAATAGTGAAAATTCTGTTCACTGTAAACTAAAGTACACTACGATATCTCGGAAAATAGCTCTAGAATATCCAATGAATGATTTGAATAAGTACCTCCTATTGATACTATCTGACTACAGAGTATAAAAGGGGCCATTAGTGCTCGAGGACTTCCACTTGTCAGCTTCCATGACTTTTGCTAGGATCACAGATTACCTATACTACTTGTATAGATGAACTAATAATACGTAGTACCTATATACCCACCTAAACGACAGGTATGTGACTAAGTTATATTGGTTATCAACCAGTAAGAGGTGTAGTAGAGGATAGGTAAGCGCGGAGATGAGATATCAAGTACTCTCTTCTACCGACGAGTCTTGTCTTATGCGCGGAACAACTTCTTTTCTGAACCAAAAGTTGGGGAACTTCCAGTCGAAGTTCCCATCGTCCCGGTCCGAAGTAAATTCATACTTCTCGATCGTCTCATCTTTTCCCCATGCTTCCGTGCCAACCCTTTCTGCAGCATTTTGCCAACCATACTCATCCTTCCCCCAATCCCAATTTTTGGGATCACCCTCCACATCCTCATAATAGACTCCCTTCAAGTTCTTCGATTCTTTGAACCCTTTGAGGTCCATCTGATACTCCGGGTTGAGGTTTTCAATATAATAGTGGTCGGTTGAATCCATTAGCTGTACCTTTGCCCATCGTTTGACTGTAGAACCATGTTCTCTGGCGAGTAATAAGGACCATAAAGGATTAAACCGCCCACCCAAAACGATCATCCTAGCATTATTAAAGAATAGTAGATGCCTCTGGATGTTGATGTCGTTGTAAACCCAGCAGTGACCATACCAGCGGCAGCGATATATTTCGCCATATTCAAGTTGACTAGTGAAACCGTTACCGTCTTCACCATCGTCCTCTTCGCTATATTCATCTTCATCCTCATCTTCGTCATATTCAAGTGCATCAGTGAAATAGTCACTGTCTCCGCCATCATCTTCATCTTCATCTTCATCTTCATCTCCACCATCTTCAAGTGGCTCGGGAAAGGTGTCATTGCATATACAAGGCTTTACAAGTACCCCTAAGAGCTGTAGACTCGGTCGGGCTTCTTTTAAGCATTTGAAAATATCTGCCCACTCGTCATGCTCCTTCAACGATGGTTCTCTACACCCACTGCCATTACACACTTTGTCATCGTGATAGGCGCTCCCAACACCCCAATCGGGAGGATCCGAGTCAGCGAGATGTTTATAACTCGAGCGGCATTTATATGTTATTATCAATCTCTGGACGAAGGAGAGCTTATCCGGACCCATTACGTCGAGGAACTTGTACCAATCTGGGTGGCTGCTATTAATGTACAATTTATTGAAGAATAGTGGTATAACATCATTGCGCGTCTGCCGGCAAGTATGGAGCAAGGAATACTGTTCCAACTTGTCAGAAAGCTTTTCTTTCAGACCAAGCACAACTGAGCTATCAAGAACGAAATCCTCGAATATAATCTCGTAGATCCTCAACCGAACGTCGTACGGCAAAGACGTGAAATGGCCCCTGTTGTCGGATGGAACTGGCAGGACAGTTCCCTGAATGGAGAGCTGCATGTTTTTAGGTGTACTGGCGGGATACGATCTGTGTGCAATAAAGATTCATTTCGAGAATATCTATCGATTAATATACTCTCCATGGCAGAGGTAGGTAGAATGTAGTACTAACAGTTGATCTTAAAAACAACATAGTTGCTATCCTCTTACAATGGAGTTATTCCTTTCATGCTATTCAGGTTTTTTCACTTACAATTCACACCTACCTAAGTAGGTAGGTAAACATATGCATCCCAATGAAAGCCAACAAATATATTGTTTTAGAACACTGTCTTTCACAATTACCTATGTACCTGAAATACGTGGTATATTGCGGGAAGGATCTCTATTGAGGCTGCGAGCAGCAAGATATTGCTATGAATATAATCACAAATCCAACGTAATGCAATAATAATTAAATTAACTATAGTAAATAGTAATAGTATTTACCTGCCTAGCGTACCTGAAGTAATTTCAGGGGC
This sequence comes from Daldinia sp. FL1419, assembly GCA_025201765.1. Lineage (NCBI taxonomy): Eukaryota > Fungi > Ascomycota > Sordariomycetes > Xylariales > Hypoxylaceae > Daldinia > Daldinia sp. FL1419. Next base: position 89,916 of record MU623440.1, read on the forward strand.
GGTAAGGGACACAAAGCGCACCTATTCACTTTACCCCCTTTAAACTTAGTATTGAGAATACATATTACGTTTCTAATATTTCTACTTTATGATACATCCGCACTACTATCTTTGTTATCTAGGCGCCTTATGTGAAGCCTCAACACTAAATTCGCTTCTAATAGTTGCGCCAACTTTTGGGTATGTTGAAAAGACGAACCCCCCCCCCAAAAACCATGCCTACCGCCCCTAAAACAAGCCACCTTTTTCTTCTTCTTTTTTATTATTATTAGATAATAGAGCGTATGAAGCTCGATATTCGACTAGCAATCGATGTGTAAGAGCCCCCAGAGTCACCACTCCGCTCCGACTCGATTGAACGCCTTTGCGCTTGTATCTCGGTCACGAATTTCGGCCACGTGTTGGTTAACACTAGGTATTTGATGTGCTTTTCTGCGCTATCAAACACCGTAGCATCGAAGGCATCGGATATCTCACCGGCATATTGTATTCTGTTCGCCATCTCCGAAAGCTCAATCCATTCGTCGCCACCGCGTCCTTGCCCCTTTGTGGGACCGTCCATCGCGAATGGGGTGGCTGGATCAACACGTGCTTCACCACACTAGGGAGGTAGTTGTCAGTACTGAACTCTTTCAATGATCTATCTAGGGGTCTGAGACTGAGACATGCTTCAGGGATGTCTTAATTGCACGAAGGAGGAGACAATTAAATGTTACGTACCAATATTCTCGCTGGCCTTTCGAAAATGGATTCAAGGCGACTGAGATCCTGCGATGAGAGATTCAGGGGAAACTCGGCATCTCGGGGGCTAATAAAACTTGTGTAAATAACCAGCGCACGGGTAAAAGCGTCGCGAAGCTGGTCTTCATTCGTCGTGCGAGGCCACGATGTTTTCCAAGAAGCCGCGCGTGTTAAGAAGGCAATGTTCTCTCCTGAGAAATCCCTCAAAGCCGAAAACTCCTGCAGCGGGCCCGGATTCTCGTTTAGGACGTGGTCGAGCGCATTCATAGTGAATAGGCGATCTCCCATTTCTGGGTCTAAAAGTTCTATCGCGAGACCCTTCTCTATATGTGAGGCGGCTTTCCACTCTACCGTTGTGGAGGCTCTTAAAGTCGACTGCGATGACGTATCCCATTTTGCGTTCGACTCAGCTGCCCTCTTGCGTAGTCTATAATTCTTTACAACTAGCCAGCAAGGAACGAAAACAGCAAATATCTCAAACATCATTACCGAGAGGTGAATCCTACGCCTGTCAGTAATCCAACGTCGCCACTTCGATATCGGGTCGCCTACCATTCACTCGAGGAAAAATACGTGTTAACCGGTGCGAAGGCGGGCACATACATCGATATAAGCCACAGTGGTGTAGCATGGAGGCTATAAGTCGTTAGCAAACTAAATACTGATTTGCTGCACAAGGGTGACGAACTTGGAAAGGCAACACCCTATTGTCTGGAAACGCCAACCCAGCGTATCTCGAATACCCCAGGCCTTCCATATCATAATAGGTGCTATCTGCTAAGGTCAGTATGAGGCTGCCCAGGTGAAAGCTCCTGTAGACTCACTATCCATGTCCATATAACCTGCCAGAGAGCTGTCGGCCACCACTCCCACCCACGGCCTAGTTCTACCATTTGAACCTGAAGAGGGGCGTCGGGAAGCCCCGTACCAGGAATCCCGAACGACGGGTGGTACTTACTACACGCAAGCCACATGCCGGTAGTAAGAAGGATCTGAGAGGGTATTGTTAGAATATAACTGTTGTAGTGTCTGAATGAAATGCGATATTAGCCCTACCTGAACGACTATAGCCAACCCGATATAAATCAATATCCTCGTTGGATAGTCCAAGTTCCTCAGCCGACAAAGCCAAGAAGTGTCCGCGCCGTTGCAGCCTGGCTTCTTTTGATAGCCGGATGATTCGGCATACCGCTTCTGCATTTTCGCAACGTAGAGGAAACGGATATTCGAGGCGTGGAATGTGGCGACACCCAGAGGGAACCAGATACCCATGAAGAAGTATTGCACGCTGTAGGCGGCTATGATAGGCATCGTCAATCCAACGGGATACGTGATCTGAGCCAAGATCCAGTATAGGTGAAGAAACCCGATTGCAGTGAGGGATAAACCTATACCGCGGACTTTAAGAATCGGATTATTACGATTCACTATTAGGAAACCGATTCCGAGGAGCAGTAAGAACGTCCATGTCGCGCAGAATGCAATGTAGAAGATTCCCACCCTGTCGAACTTGGGCGGCTGCTTTGGAAACGAGTAAATGTCGGGCTGGACTTGGTCTGCCATGATGCGATGGCTCGACGCTCCTGGACCGGGATTGAACAGAGAAATCGGGAAACCGAATTTCTGATCGCCGCGAGGCGCTCCATGGTTTTTGAAGCTATTAAGACGAGACCCCTATCGCCCTCTGGAACCACGATACTCAATGAAGAATGATGAGGGATCGAAAACTGATCTTCTCCTGCACGTCTGCCAAGTGAACATCAATCTCGAGTCCATACCTTTGTCGGTTCGAAAATGCGCCGATCGTTCAACTATTGTCAATATCGTGCCTGGGCTGAGAAGAGGGAAAAGAAAAACCCGAGACAAGTGCTGGCTGGTCCCTGCGTTTAGAAATCAACGGCTTGCCCACCCGTTCATCGTCTAGGCCTTAAATGGCCATCCCAAAAGCAAAAGGGGTCACTGGCCTCCCTCTTCACATGCGTCCTCTTACGTAACGACTAGATCTATGATGCGGCCTGGGCCGCAGATTTCACATGTCGGTACGTCTGCTTCTGATCAAGATTCGTTTCTAATAGTAGAGTACACTATCGAGCACCGGCGCTGCATCGGACAGAGGGGATATAGACCTGCAACATTCCCGCCCCCTTTACACGATCTCCTTACGAAGAAAAGAGCCGACCCGCTAATTCATCACAGCAGTTAATATTATATACCTTACTTTTACACCCATCGTGACTATATGCCCATAAAGAAGCAAGATTCAATGTACATACGATGACGCAGATCCCGTCGACTTCCCCTGGGAAAAGGCTACAGCTGTCAGAACCTAAAACCAAGCCCCAGGTTTTCCAGAGGCTGAAAAGGATTCTGACATTTCAGAGACATGGGGTATTGAAAAAAATAATGCCACTGAAGTTTTGACATCTCCTGTTCCGTAGAACGCGACTTGAATGGTCGCTCATAAAAGAACAAGTCTGTCTCTAGAGTCTACATTGGTGAACGAAGAAGCCGTGACGAATATCGCCGATCCCAGCCGATATACTTGGCTATACGTAACGTGATTCATACAGAATCGTTGGGAGGTCTGGCTAGGATGTAGATAGATTATACAGGAGAAACTCACCTCGCGGAGGAATGCGGGACGAAAAGGGGGAAAAAAAAGAAAAGAAAAAAAAGAAAAAAAAAAGAAACGAATCATCAACGCAATTCCCTACGCCTATGGTATGAATCGACACACACATACACGCACATATACATCATACACCATACCATATATGTATAAGTCCGGCGTTAGTTAACAAATTGCCGATCCAGGTTTCCTATCTCGGTGGCAAAGTCAACGCTCCGCGCATCCAAACCCGCCTTGTCTCAACTCGAGACGCATCGGTCCAATCACCCTTCATATCAATATCGAGCGAGTGCAACTAGCTCTATAACCCGCAGAGAGAGAGAGAGAGAGAAAAGCTTACCTAGGTTAGAAGGTAGGTAAAAAAAAGACTAATAAATTCTCCATAAAGTCCCGTCCAAGCAAGGACACAAACGCCCAATCAGAGAATATCATAGGTACAACATTCTCAGACCAACTCGCTTTTTGCGAAGAATGTTCTTTTCTATTTTTCTTTTAAGCCAATACGATTTCGATTCTAATTCCGTCGGTTTTACTATAATGTCCCTCCCTCCCTCTCTGGGGTTCACTCATCGCAGCTCTCTGCCCGCAATACACTACCTATGTACCGCCTACTCGTTCTAGAAAAATCTCCCTAGTACGAAAACTCTTCGCCAGCCAACTCCTCGCTCATCCTCCACGGCAGCTTGGCTTCGACGGGGCTCGGCGCTCGTGGGATCGGCTAGGCGGCAGCTTAGCAGGTGTGCTCCGTTGTGGTTTGCAGGTATACGCATGTATATATAAGCCCCGTGTAGGCATATGCAAGTAAGCTCCGTGCGTGAGGGAAAGGGGTTGGCAAAAAGGATACATCGTGTGCATATAGGTAGAGACATGTAGGCTGTAGGCTGTGGGCGTGGAAATGTAGAAACAGGAACCGTAATCACTTACCCGTGATCTCTGGGTCAAATGTAGCATATATGTAAGTGGCTGTCCTTTCGTCGCGGTCCTGTCTCCAGCCCCCGGCGAGGCCCAGCGGGCGAGATGTTTTAGCTAGGAAGAATACTGCTATGATGCAACACGCCCAAACAGCAAGGACATAATATGAGGTATCATTTCCCACTTTTGCCTTCCCTACGTAGCCCGCCCAACGAGTCGGGAGCCTGACATCGAGAGATGCCCAGACCAAACCGGCACAGTCATTAAAATCTAGAGTACATGTGAATTTCTTCGTCCCTCGCAATAAGCACACAACCAGCTCTTTACCATCGCACCACAACTCCCAAGCGGGCATCACATGAGCCCCATGCTTTCGTTCAGTCGTTCATCCGTTGAAATACCGATGCGAGCAAGTAATTACACCTCCAAAATGAAACCATCATGAATCGAAAGCCTACTATCCCCTGGCACACGCCTTTCGCTTCGCCAAACCCCGAAACCATAAGTAACCGCATATCCACCATATATCACGATCGCACACTACTTGTAATGCTGCTCATCGTATCGCTAATCTTGCTTCCGATCCCGCCCATCCACTCGGGTACCCATTCCGGTACCTTGAGACTCAGACGTACGCGGCCTTCAACAACCATGTTGATGGCGTTCAGGATGGCGAACGTCGTGCTACCCAAAGCTCGAAACAGCGCTAGCGCCGCGACCGCCCACAGGATAAACGATAGGTAGAAGTTACCACCGACGTCTTTGTATCCGTACGCCTCGCTGACCGCCATGGCTAGAATAGAATTGGCCATCATCCAGCTAACCACCATGTACGTGCGCACGCTCCGGTAGTAGTCTTCTTGCATTTGAGACTCCGAGATCGGTGGGGTTGGTACTTCCACGCGATCTCTGAGATTGCGGAGAGCTTCATCATAGCCCGAATCGATATCGAGCTGCTCGCTCGGCATCTCCAGTTCCACAAAGCTTCCTTTCCCCACGGCCCCGCCTAGGTCCGTCTTCATAACGTTATCTCCCTTGGTTCCCCATGTGACGTCGTGTGTGTTACAGAAAGCGTAAACTTGCAGCGTGCAGATGTAGCTCGGCAACAGTGCAAAATACTGTACCGCGCTGGTAACCATGTGCCAAGGATCCAGGTAGAGGAAACTCATGAGAAAATACAGCCCGATTGTCGATGCCACCGACACAATTAAGTTGGTAAATGTATTGTTGCCTAGCGTTATCTGGTCCCCCTTGACGGTGTGGATGACGATGAAGATGGTCGCAAACGTAGTATAAGCCATGATAATACTATATATAATCATGCTCGCAAGATAGAGTTTCTTCGCACCCTGCGGACGATTACCTAGCGAGATGATGAATTGCATGCTAATTAGAAGCACGCATGTGTACCGCAAGACGGTGAAAATGTATAGGGCGATATTGTGCCCAAAGGGATCCATGGCGGGATCTGTGAGTCCGCCACCAATGAAGTAAAAAGCTAGGTAAAAGTTTGCAAGAGAAAAATAAGTGAAAAGAAGCTGAATAAACTGATAAACAAATTCGATATGAAGCAGCACTTTGCGTGCGATGGTATGGTCCGTCATCCATATTTGTTTAAAGTGCACTAACGAGTACACGGCAGCGAAAAAAGCGCCATTAAGCCAACGGCGTCTTTGAGAAATGAACTCGGGGACAGAATCTAGGAAGCACCGTTAGTTATATCTCTATTTAAGATCAAAAGAAATGAACGGAAACTTACCCGGCACATCCGTCTCTCCTGTGCAGCCCTTTACATATTTCAACACCCATCTCTCGTTCCTCTTGGCCACTAACTCCCAACACAAGATACGGTCCTCGGCCAGATACATATTCGCCGTAAATACGTCAGCGTGCTGGCCGTGTAACGTCTCTCCCTTGAAATATTGGCTGAGAGGTCCGTGGCCTGTCTCGTCATTCTGCAATGCGTGGTATCGATATGCACTGAGTGCACCGGGTAATACAGTAATGTAGCCAAATACAGACTCGAGCGGCTTGTCCAAAATATTGGACATCTTGTACTCGAAGTTCTGAGAAGCAACTAAAGGATTTAGTAGATTACTTCCAAGTCTTCCCTTCATCGCCTTGATCTCGCCACAAGCGCCTGCGACGTTCGAATCGGTATCAAACGCCTTCCAGAGATGGTACAGAGAGTTCGTACCAGGCTTTGTTCCAACATCGAGCAAGATGCAGACGTTGGGATTCAAAGCCTTTCCAAAAGCATTAAAAAACCAACGGTGGGAGTTGAGCTTCCGCTGGTTCCTCTCCTTGAGGCAGAAAATCATTTGGCAGGGCACAATACCCTTCTCAGCACCTTTAAATTTCAGATCCGAGTCTAAGGAGACTTGTGTCGTGTATTCGTAGACGTGGGCTTGTACGGCCTTGTGATTGACGAAGTTCTTGGCGATACCGTGCTGATAAACACCCATCGCTGCCAGCGCATCTAGTGTTCTCGGGTGGACTTTCTCTCGCCCGTCCGACACGATACATACAACGATTTTATGCCATCCATTTTCACCCCATGTACGGGACTTGTTACGCCCACAGAAGTGGCTCACGTTTTTCATGATGGCGTGCATCGTACGTGTGAAGTCGAATTCGTTCTCATTATACATGGTGACACAGATAAAAAGTTCTGTCTCTCGAGTCGTCCGGCCGATATTTTGTCTTAGCTTGTAACCTTTCTCGACGAAGTCGTCTGGGTCACAGGTCACGGCCGTATATCTCATGTGCGTGAATTCGACTTCATCCCGGCGAGGCAAAAAGCTATATAGAATGGTGGGAATCTTACACTCAAGAATCAGCTCACCGTTAATCAGCTGCACCTCCTTCTTCGACGTGAGGGGAGCTCGGACACCGCGACGCTCTTGTCTACCTTCTGGCGCAGAACCGTAATGCTCGACTTTCTCATCTATGGGCGCTTGCGAATCCTCCTCACTAAGGGTGACCTGAGATTGCCCAGCGTACGAGTCGTGGTATGGGTACGCGCCGCTGATGTCTGACTCCTCAGGTCCAAATACATCATCATTCACGCCGTCCAGAGGAATATTTACGGTCGCATCATCGACGGTATAGTAAGAGTCCCTCGCTCCCGCGCCATACATAGGAGCCCGAGGTAGTGGTCTGCGAGGGCTGCCACCATATCTTGAAGATGGCGTCCCAGGTCTGGGACTACCGTTAATATCCGCTGGCTCGTACTGCATATTTGAAGGTGGTGGTCGTGAATATTCGGAAAATCCAGACATCCTTGAGGACGGAGTCCAAGGTCGAGGAGGGCTGGTATCTCGCGACCGATATTGTTCATATATGGAATCACTTGGTCCGAGATTCGGCGGATCAAGAAGGGAAGATGTTCGAGAATGCGTCGATCTAATCGATGATTGGTACGTTCGGCGAGGCGTTGGTCGTATACTATCAATTGTCTTGGGTGAGCCATTGTCATCATCGTTAATAAGTGTGCTTGGGGAGTTGGTGTCTCTATTGGGTGATTTCTTCTTGAGAAGAGAACTTCTTCTTGGAGACGGTCCTTCCGGAATCGTCGGCAAGTCCTGCTTGAGCTCGGCTTTGGAAATAAGAGACTTCTTCTTTTTCTGTAACTTTACAGTGTTGGCTCTTTTCTGGGCTGGTTTGCGCTTGAGCGACGCGTTGCCTGTTGGTGAGGGCGACTAGTCTCCACCAAGAGGGGCAGTTGGCGCATGCGCTTCTTCTTGTTTCTTGAGTTCGTCTAGATGCTCCGGAGTTGATATCCTAACCCGTTTCTTTTCCTTTTGGGGGGCTAATGGGAGAGGGACGAGATCTGGGGACATTGTTGATAAGTCTGTTACCGTTGGGAGCACATACGGTCGTGAGTCTGGTAAAGGCTCTTCTATCGACGTCAATAATCTGACTGCGGCTGGGTTTCCACCCGAACCGTGTGTTATATGTTCATGTTCGTCGTCGTAGTTTGGTAATGCGTATGACGGTCGAGGAGGAGTGCCGTCCATAGCGAAATATTATCGGCCAGAATGCCGAGTGGATTGCTTGTGAGACAACTCTTTTGGTATGATTGTTAATTGGAATGCCCGGCTGTAATACGTAATGTATCCTCCTTCAAAATATTTAATTTGATGCTTTAAACAAATGTCGAATTCCGTTAGATTGTCGTAGCGATGGTATCGTGTCGGTGTGGGGGGTATCACTAATTGAAAAGGTATAAAACGTCAACAAAAGCGTAGAAAATCCTCAGATCTTGAAATCAATCTTTACGGTCGCGAATTGAGATTCAAGGTGTCACAAGGTGTAAGTTAAAGTTGATCCACGGTGGGGAGCTATGTAGCTCGAAACCTCGAAGGGGCAGCCTTAACAAAAGAACCTATTGTTTTTTGGGGGATGCTCCAGCGTTTGTGCGTTGCCCAGCAACGAATCAGCCTGCGCCCCAATCGCCCCAATTCCCCACGTCAACCCGCGCGCAGCCAGGGCAGCCAGGGCAGCCCACCATCAGAATCCATCGAATAGTAACGTACCCAGTACCATAAGTACCATCAAGTTAAATCTTCGAATAGCGCAGCGCTTAAAAACCTTGGTCGTACCTTGACGTACCTCGTACCTTGCAGGTCCTATTGCAGGTAATTCTAACCGACCTTTCCAGATTCATCTTAAATCCGGATTTCGGCGAATTTATTCCTCGCACGAAATGTCCACATCAATGTCCACATCAATGTCCCACCATTGTACGGGGCACTACAACCCAAACAACCAAGTAAACAACCAACCCAAAACTTACAAAAAGATTCAACCATCCCAGGTTAAATCGTGACGAGTTGCCTATGTAATACGGTCGTGAGTAAATAAGAAAAAAGACGATAGCGTTCGGGTCAACTAGATATTCTGTAGTAGAGCTGTAAACCAGTCCCTCTTACATGCCCCATATCTGCCTCCAGCTATTCTCATCCCGCCCAAGTGGTGCCTCGGATACACCAAATCTGGCAGGTTGTCCTGAATTGGCTTCAGGCAGACATATCCACTCTCGGATGCAGTCTGGGATCTCCTCTCTGATATGGCTAATACATATTAGAGCTTGGTTATCATTTAGACCCTCGAATTTGACGGTGCCTGACTTGGATGCCTCGCTCTGGACTACAATCTCAGAGCCATCTTCGCGTTTTAGATAAGTCTTTTCCTCTCCGTGCTCAAGGAAAAGTAGACAGCGATTCCGGACGCCGTCGTCCATACCACTACATGCCTCATCCAAGACGACAATGTCTGGGTTCTTAATAATGGCCCGTAGAAAGAGGGCGACTCGCTGCGCTGAAAAGGACAATTCTCCGAACATGTAGTGATCCGCCCACTGCAAATTGGTGCTTTTCTGCGTATCAGATCCGGGCTCCGGTTGTCTTACGAAAGCTGGATTCAATTCCGCCTCAAACCATCGCAAGCAGGCGTCAACCTTTTCCGTGGATAAGCCGTCGAGGTTAGCTTTTGAGCGAAACGTGTCTGCCCACGCATTTTCGACTACTTGTCTAACAGTGAGGTTTCGGGGCATATGTTGGTGGATCTCGGGGCTCGAGTGTCCAATTCGCGACTGGATATCCCAGAAAGTGAGAGGTAGTTTGCCAGAACCGGGCTCTGGTAACCTGCTGCTACCGAAGAGTCTTATAGGAAGTGAATAAGTTTGAGGGTGGTCAGAACAGATGAGGGAAACAATTGTTGTTTTGCCTGAACCGTTGGGTCCAAATACACCCCACCGCTCTCCTCTTCGGACAGTCCATATAAGCCCTTCCCTTTCCTCACCGTCTATTTGCTGCTTCCAGTTTCCAAGTGCCACCTTACCGCGATACTGCACCTTACACCCATCCATCTCCACCAGAGGCTCTCCAATATTTCTCGATACACTTGAGTCTTTAATAATCGGCGACTCTTCACCTTTCAAGGCATCTTCCCCCATCAGTGGTCCCCCTTGTATTCCTTTAGCAGTTAGCGTTCTACCTGTCTGCATAACACTATGCACCGGTAGATTTCCGTCCTCTTTCAAAGATCCGTTCCATATCTTTTGGACATAGCGCTTCAATTCTTCCAACACATGCTCTTTCTCCCCCATCAGTCCTACCTGGCAGTCGCTTCGCAAGTAGACTAGGTGGGTAATCCAATCAGGGATCGGGTCTTGCGGTCTAGCACTTAATACCAACCTCGGGCTAGCTTTACTTGCCAACCTATGCAAAAGCGGACTTAACCCGGCCACTGTAGGCGGGTCCAGACCCATAAACGGCTCGTCGAGTAACAACACTTCGGGTGCGGTGAGAAGGGCCCTGGCAATGCGAGCTCTTCGTCCTTGGCCGTTACTAAGAAACGCAACTGGAAGATCAAGTAACTGAGAAAGCTTCAGATCCCTTACGACTTGATCTAGTAGGGCTGGGTCCAGTTCGTCTTCGGACGACGATTTCAACGGGTTAAGCTCAGTGTTTCCAAGGAGGAAGTCCCTCAGGGAGAAGTCGGTATTTTCGCGCTTGGACTCATAGCGAGCGGATAGATATGCTGAGGTGGTAACGCTAGAGTTAAAGCCATCGTTATTGAATCCTACATATCGAATAGCCTTGTGCGGCGTTCTCAACCGGTGAGGTACTGCGTCCGTAGATAAATAAGGGTAGCTCCTAGCAGTTGGAGGGAAGCAGAGGTGACTTCCTTTAAGGAGTTCCAGAAATGTTGTTTTACCACTGAGGGACGGACCAACTACATACCAATGCGTCGGTGGTTTCGTGGCAGACGGCAGTGTAAAATCCAAGTTCTTGAACAGGGCCGGATTCGGATGTATGGAGCTCCCTGGATGATGGCGGTAAATAGTGCCATTGGTAATTTTTATTACCGGTGGACGACCTGAAGGGAAGTGCATTATGTCGACTAGACCTTGATACGGCAGTTCAGGATTATCAAACTCGGAATTATTCTCATTCGAGAGAGTAAAGTCAGTCAACTTGGTGAACTCATACCTTAGGTAATGTATCGAAATGCTTAAATGGCTTGAATGCAGCTTTCGAATTTGAATACATCCAATATTTTGGCGTTAACGAGGCTTAGAGGACCCACACTTGCCGCTAACCTTAGTACGTACCTAGGTTAGTTAGTGACCTTACGTAACTTAAAGTTTGACGCAAGGACCTCCCGTAGTTCTCGCTGGCACTTGGCACTTGCACCTCCGGGCTTGGCAAGGCTCCAAACACGAAAGCTCCTGACAGCCTGCTTCCAAAGCTTCCTTTACATTCATTATCGGAATCCACTTATCAACGACGCAGCAATATACACCTTTATCCGTCGAGCTGGCAGCTTTCCTTGAATTATCTAGGTTAGGCCAGGCATTTCAGAACCAAGAAATCGTAATAATCCCAAATTAAATCAGAATTAATATTTCCCAGCCGCCAAAATGGTAAGTCTGTTACCGCTATATATTATATCAACTATTCAACTTCCTCTATACCAGCAAGCTAACCACACACCTCCCCGTTGTAGTCGCTGCGCATAGTCCCCCCTTCCAACCACAGCAGCACCTTCAAAGCAACCAACACCTCCGCGCCCTCGGCCCCCGGCGTCCACGATACTTTGCGCTACGGCGTCGGCCCGAGCCCCCTCCCATCTACTTCGTCCTCGGAACCCCCCGCACCCGTCTCCCGCCACCCGCTCGAAGCCCGCCTAAAGGCCTGGGAGTCGACGCAGGAGGCCCTGCGCATGGAGAGCCTGCGCCGCACTTTTGGCATGGCCGAGCCTATCCGCCGTGGCATGGAGCTCAAGATCACCCGCGATGGCGAGTGGCGCCCGCTAGCTCTTAGCGGAGGTGCCAGCGCCAGAAGCGTTCATGAGGATATCCTGCGTGGACGAGAGGCTACGCTCGACTGGGAAGATGTGTTTACTGGTGAAGAGCAGCAATCTTCAGTGACTGTGCACGAGGAGATGGAGCGGAAGTTGAAGATTTAGAAGGATAGTCCGACGTAGCATCTTAGCAATCGGCATACTAATGTCAGACGATGACTATCGAGGTAGACTTCGACCAGATTGGCTGGCACCTCTGATGTTATGGGTGCGAATCAAAGCGTAGTTTTATTCTACGTATGGTACTGGCATTCATGGAATAGACACTGAAGGCAATCGTCCTTATAAACCAACCACAAGACAATGATGAACTCTATGCAATGGTATAACTATGACTACAATAGATCCATATTAACGTATAAACAGTGGCATACTAGAACCACATTAATCGTTTATATGATCGATAAGACCGGTAAAGTGCAAGTACTATAAACACAACAAAACCGCGCCGGATATAGACCTGTTTCTCTAGTGCTGTACAAAAAAAGAAGCACATTAAAGACCTATTGAGGCCTTATCAACCCCATTTCCCCCGCTCTCAAGCCATCGAATGTTGTACTCCAGGCCAAATTCAGAGGGAATTCTAGTATCCCATGACATAGTAAAACGCATCGCGCAGATGGATTCACGCTTTAGGATTCACGCTTCAATCTCAACCGCTGAAATCAAACCTATCGCGCCGTCCGATGCCCAAAAAATCTGCATTCATGTCCACAACATATGCCCAATTGCCCGACTTCACCCATGTTGCTCTCCCCAGTAGTTCGGACAGTTCTAGAACAGGTTTAAAATGTCACCACGCTGCATCGAGAGGATGTCTCGCCCCCAGAAACCAGCCATCACTTAGGAACGCTGGATCATAATATGACACAGCATCCACTACGACCGCTGTGGCTCCCTGATTCTTTAACTTTCTTAGCTGCTTCCTCCTCGTCTATCAAATCCTGCGGTTTGATAGTCATGTGAACAACATTTCTAGTCACACTGAAGTGGTAATCTGCAAAATTCAGTATATCATCGCCCAAACACGCCACAAACAACACGAAAAGGGATCGTTATACGTACGGCTAAGTTGATTCCTGTCTTCGAGCAATTTGCCAAAGTGAATAAGCCTGATAGCACTAGGTTCCCTCGGCGGCTGATCCCATTCTTTTCTCCAATCTCTCAATATTAGTTCTTTTAGGGTATACACCGTAATGCTAAATGGGTCCATCTTCCCATCTTCCGTCTTGCCTGTCACGGTGACATTTCGCTTTGCGAGGTATTTCTCGTCGATGCGGAAAGGGTGTCGAGCGCCGGAGGTCAAAAGAAGCATTATGTCGACTACCAAATCGCTACTCGAAGATCCAGCGTTAGGGTCAACTGGATCTATTGTCAGGTCATGATCATCATCGCCTGTCGGGTTCTTGTCACTGGCTTTTAGCGATACCGAATCATCCTTCGGCGGATCTTTATCCGGCACGGGTACTGAAACCGCAGCGGACTCGGAATCGGGATTTTGAGACTCTGGAGCACCTGGGTTGGTAACTGTATTGGTTTCTGGGTCGGCGGGCTTAGGTTCTGCTTTGGACAAGTCTTCCATCTCGACGTCACCCACAGGTAGATTAATCGCTACCCTCTCCTCCCTAGGCCCTTGATCTCCACCGGCGGAGGGAGGCGTTGCATCCGCCATAATTAATTGCGACCGGAATGAAAGGTAAATTAACGACGGATATGTCGATTTTTGTCGTGCAGATGCTGACGGCCGCGCGCAATTACGGAGTTAGAATAACCGGAGAACGAATAAACGTCAGCAGCATTCGAGGGGGTTGCGTTTCGTCGGTGAAAAAGGTGCGCCTCGTTTCAAAGGAAGGATTCTCGGGAATTGTCAATTGTCGAATCGAATGTGAGTATACAGTGCCGAGTATAATGTGTAAATTGAGACAAAAGACACTTAATTATTATTTGTCGCTCTCGCCTATTCCTGATCCTGTCATGGAAAATTGGGGAAAAAAGCACGTAGATGAAACGAATGCAATAATAAGTTTGGAGGTAGAGAGATCGCTAAATTGATAACTGCAAGGAGAAAGTGATTATAGGAGATTGCAAGTGTATGCGGGAGGGATTGCAGCAAGGTACTGCTAGTAAAGGAAAAAAAATGATGGTGATGATGTTATTGTACGGGGGGCCTTGACAGACCAAACTGGTAGGCCCTGAAACCTTGTGCAAAAGTGAAGAGAGAAGGAGAAGAAAATTTGGATGGATGAATATCAATTTAGATTTCGATTTCAAGGGATAACTAATAAGAAAAAAAATAATTCCAAGTACGAACAAAAATTCGAGTTTCGAGTGCCGGTCTCTTCACACAAGTAACATTAACGAGACAACATAACAATTGGAAAGTAACTAAAGTAAGCAGCTAGAAACTTAATTATTTGCCTTCGCCTCTGGGGAAACCGCGAATGGGATAACGGGTCGATCAAGCCTTCCAACAAACTTTATGGCACTGACTGGTCGACAGTTGAACTTAACTGACTTAACACTGCAGGTGGCTAACCGGGCTGCTTGCCAGCTGGGGTAGTACAGGTTGTAGTGGTTCTACGTGGTTTTGAATGCCCCTTATTTCAGGTTGTTATTAATATTCATTCTATTTCTTGGGCAAGCGTGACACTGGCTTTCTAGTGGCCGATGCGGAGCTGAACCCCCTAAACCCTAGTAAAAATAGACGGCTAGTAAAGAGATACGTATCCCCGTACGAATTTTTATTACATGGTCGTATCTTATTATTATTATGACTATGATTACGATTCTACGCGTTCGCGCGTACGCATATTAATAAAAGTCGCACAACGGCGTTTTAAATTTTAGATAAGGCACAGATGACATTGAAAATATCCACCATTTTCGGGTTCTTTCGAAGATATGCATGCGAAATTAACAAAGAACATTAAAACTAAAATAACTAACAACAGCCAAGCCACCCCAGGTACAGATTATGTACATCATATAATAGTGACGGCAATAATATGGAGATAACCAACGTTCGGGTCCTACTGCCGTACAGGGAAAGAGGAAAAGAGGGAAAAATCCGCAAGTAGTGTACAATACAAAATGTAACTCCCTTATGTCTTCTAGGCTAACCTAGGTCTTGACATTTTCGTATCCCGCCTACATCTATTATCACCTGTACACTTGACGTGCTTTTCGAAAATCGAACTTGGATAATGGTTGGGTAGTATCCAATCCCGATACAGTCGGGTCTAGAGACACGGATTGCGGCTCGCTAAACTCGAACGGCTGGTCAAGTGACAACTTCGTCAACGCTATCACCAACCAAGTGTTACATCGAGTATTTGAATTTCACGTATGATCATCATCTACAAGCGGCCCAGCGCCACACAGCTGGAGAACGGATTGGATCTCCCTTCTCTGGGCACGGTAAGCTCCCCCGCCTTGGCACCCTGGCATCACGTAGCGTTTTTCTTCCCCACACTCCGCATTTGCCTCTATCGCCTTGCTCGTCAAAATCCGAGACACGAGTCGAATCCTAACCACAAGAAGACAGTATGATCTTATATATATCCTTTTTAACCCACGTCTCAAGTTCTATATCACTCATATCGTGCATATCGGGTCCCGTCAGAGACTATAAGCCCCTATGTGCAGGCAAACAATGCAAGATATAATAATTTGGGACATAGGTTACACCCTACTCCTACATTCTTACTTTAGAATTCTCATCATGAACGACGTCACTTGAACTTAATCCTACTTCTATATATACTAATCTTTAGATATAGGTACGCATATAGATGCCGTGCGTCATGAGAAACTCTTAATTCTCTTTGCTTTTATTCAAGATACCCCAGTTGTCGTCTTATACGCCGCTTCTTCCTTTGTTATCCGCAAGGTCTTTCCCCTAACCCAGATGGATACTCAAATCTAGGTCAACAATCTCCTGATTACTTGCATACCCTAAAAACATTTGAAATAAGACAGATCTCCCAATATGCCCCGTTAATGACGATATAATCACCTAGGATTCATCCAGACCCCTCATCGTCACATGCCTCGATCCATATCGCTGCCAGTACTATAGTAGGCTCATTGCTAATGCCCACAAATATATGCATGGCCTAAGCTCTAACAAAACTGCCTTTCTACATCATGCAGAATGAATTCAGTTAGTGTCGGTTTAGCTTTATTCAAAATGGGCTAAGATATCAAATTAGTCTTCCTTACGCGTACTAAAAGCGTAATCAAGCTATTGTTTGTTGTCCTTGCTGCAGCAAGGCTATTATCCCCGCATGCCGTCGGTTAGGTCTACCGAGACCGGCTCCGCATAGGTATGTTCACCCAAGACCTGATACCAAGATGTACCCGAAGTCCCGCCTGACCCGGCTATCCGAATGTTTCTCCGTAGACCTCGGCCCTGGGTTCCTAGCCTACGATATCAACACAAACTGGTGTAGAACAAAGAGCGCAACCCTTATAGCTTAGGTACTTGTGTATCTATGAATGTATGTAATATCTGGTGAGTAGAGTATATATGATAAAAATTATAGATTGCGTTATAAAAATACAAATGTCTTAATATGTTATCTAGACGATAGCTGCTACCACTATTATGGCTAGGTCAAAAAATCATAGACTGAGAAAAACACAGTTCATAAATCCTTATTTAGATGAAAGATTTTAACCATAGTATATTGCGAAATGTGTAATCTAATTGTATAGGTAATTAGGTGCCTATAATTAGTTATTTCTAAGCCGTAAGTAACTTTTTTAATAAGTAATCCACGTTTAGTATAGTCATAACTGTTACCTAGCAGACTTAGGAAGTTATACCTAGTTTTGATATAAAAATACAGCAAAATAAATCATAACTCGAAAATTAATTACCCAGGTAGGTAAGAATAGCAAGGTGAATGTTGCCTTTTGGTCAACGGTTTCTCTCAAACTATAGCATAAAGCAGCTGAATGATATCCCTCTGGTGCCACTGTTGGAGCAAACAAGTCCATCGTGTATTGACTATGAAAAGTTCCTTGACTCTAGGCTACAACTTAACATGCATTCCAATACGCGCGTGATTTGATTGCTAAATCTGTTTGTTCAACAGGTGCTAGGTGCCCAAGGTAGGCCGTCGTGCCTGTCTTGGGGATCAGAAATTATTTGTACCTAGAAACCAGTCGAAGCTCATCGCTGTGTGCTGGAAGGCGCGCAAGTACATAGTAGGTACGTACTAGGTTTCTGTAGGTATAGTGCTCGTTAATTCCACGCACCCTACGCTGGAAGTGAGCGTAAATATGTACCTCATGGTGTAGTACATATACATTCCAAATTAAATAAACTAGAAGGCGCCGAGTGCTCACGCAGGGCAACAGCGAGCCACGATAGTAGGTACCTTCTTGCTTTGCTGCCTTGCCATATATATCCAACGTCGTTGCCTTAGCATTTTATCCCACCAAACATGTACGGCGCTAGCACTTTCCCAAAGTCCTGGTGGTAAGGCAAGTAGAACTGCACTTTTATTAAAACAGAAGGCAAGAGAGTTGTGACATAAATCACTCGTCTTACCTTTTTGAAACATCAAAGTCTTCACATTTTATTTCAAGGCTTCGTTTCTACCTCTTTTCCATCCCGGACCAGTCCGCCATCAACTTGTTCACTCCCAGATGGTTCCTTTATCATTCTAGATACACTGGGCTTCATTCGTTTATCTAGGTATACTACCTCATAAAGAGTCATCGAAATGGCCGTTTGGACGCACGTACTCGTTTTCGGCCTTCTGGCACTATTCCCCGGAGTTTCTAAATGCATGACCGCCGTTGACGACCAAGAGTCTACCCTGACGTTGTCTTTCCAGCCCGTATCTGCCTCTGCCACTACAGTTGGTACGGTCGTGGAGACCAACGATCTCGTGTCTGAGCTGCTCCATAATTTGTCTACATTCGCAACGATTCACCAGAATCCATCTAATCAAATTCAACCTACCCAGAGCGTTGCCTCGGTCACTGTGACTCAATCTGGATTATCTCTCTACCCTGCCGTCACTGCTGAAGATGTCAATGATCTCAGCCCCTCATTCACCTACACTCCTCCTATTGTGACTGGGCTAACCGAGAGAAATCTCGGGAACTATCCGGACATGTTCACTCTTGAAGATAGCCTTGAAGATACCTTTGGAGATATCTCTGAAGACACCTTTGAAGATAGCCTTGAAGATGAGACTGGAGAAGTTTGGTTCAATGGGATAGCCAGCGATGTTTTCGATCATCTGGTCGTACCGGAAGATGATATTCCAGAATATATCTACAATGGCCTAGCCAACGATCTCGTGGAAGTATGGCCGGAGGATGGCTTGTCTCGACGAGATGATTACAACGATGGCTACGGATACGGATACGGCTCTAGTACGACTCCTGCTAGAACTGGTGGGTATGGTAACCGCCCTAACTCTGTACACTTGCCTTCTGGCGCGTACGGTAACCAACAAACCCCTCCCATTGACAAACCGAGCATTGTGACGGTACCAGACCCTGAAACGGTAACTGTTTCTTTACAGTATCGCACTTCGTCTACTGTCCAAAGCTCAACCACTACTCCTGCGCCGGTTATCGTTGTTATTGTAACTGGTACAGGTGCATCGGTTTCACAGACGCCGGAATACAATACTACACAAACTGGCACGGCGTCCGATCCGCCATTGGACCCTTCTGCGGAAGTAACATTTGTAGTTACGTCGAATAGCATCCAGCATTCCACCATGCTCTCGGGATCAAAAAGTACCACCGAAGACTACGTTTATACTACAGTCACCCAATCGTCTTCGTCTCACTCTGGCTCTGGTATCAATACGATATATACGGTAACCGGTGATTCTCCTCCAAAGCCGGTTCCAGTTACCAGTGACTCCAACGCCACTGTCAAGCTGAATCGATGCTACCTATTCATTGCGGTCGCCCTTGTAGCTATCGCCCCTTCTGTACTATCTATTGTGGGTAGAATCTCGCGATTGGGATCGAACGATGCTAAAGCCCGCCGTTGCGTTTGTGAAGAGACCAAAGGACAAGCTGCGGCTCAGAATGCATCTGATACCTCGGGTGAATGTTGCAATTCAAAGCCGGGTGGCTCTGAATGCTGTGGCCGCTGTGGCTGATAACTCGGCACTTATTACGATGAGGTTCAAGGATTATGCCACGACCCAAGAACTGTCCCATGATGGACAACAAAGCATAGGCACTTAGTAATCATTGAAAGTCATTAAAGGACATTAGGAGACGAGGGTTAGAAAGGAGGATGGAATATGAAATTGATTCGAGATTTCTTGGGAGCTGGACGATAGATTGCTAGGCATCTTCGCCTCCTGCATATTAATGTTTGTCGCTACCGCTGTGCTTGTTATGGCCCTAGTTCTCAGTTATAAAAGATCCTCAAGGGTCGGCATGTACTCATACGCGCTCTAATTCAATTCTGCCTTGATTCGCGATAATAATTCAGTTGATACGTTAGGTATTAGAATAGCTTAGTGCCTTCCAATGCGAATACAAAGCACATCAAGCTCTACCAGCACAAGATCTGAATGGTCTAAGTTTAATAGATTATGTCGTAATTGATGTACAAGTTCCCTTAATATCAGTTACCCTATGCTTGCTTGCTTGCTCTAGTTTTGACAATGGCAATATTTACATATACTTGACAATCTTGCACATCCCAGCGCTTGGGAAATTTCTCCATCTGCACTCTCGTAATTAAGTAACCTCGCCGTCTGTCATTCTCGTACTGATTCTTATTCCCCAGGCCGTCTTTCTTTTCCTGCTTCCAGTATTAGGTAGATATGTAGATATTAACCCAACTACAGGATCAACAAGTCTCCGTTACTACCGACTCCCTGCGCGGGCTGAAAGACCTGCTGTGGGGCGTACTGGTTGACGACGTATGAGGCCTCGGTGTCGCCGCCACCGAAGGAAGAGTCGCCTGCTTCGTGGATGCCCATGGCGGCCATTTGTTGGCTGCCGATACCGGCGAAGTACGCGTCCGCGTCGCTGACCGCGCTGGCCATATTATCGGCGTTGCCGCTGTTGCTGCTGCTGGCGTCGGTGGCTTGGGCGCGGGCTACGCCGTCGTTGCTGTCGGGTCTGAGAACGGCGGGTTGGCCGCCCATGCCGAACATGCTGAGGGTCTTTTGGGCCTCGAAGGCGGGAAGGTTGGCGGCGGAGGGGAGGGCGTGTTTTTGGAGAGCGGGGGAGTCTGGGAGACGCCGGGGACGCGCGCTACGGAAGACGGTTTGAACGGGCTTCAGGTAGATAGTGGCTAGGGTACCGACGTTGAGGCACATCTCTTCGAGGGTCTGGGGATCCAGCTTCTCGGATTCGGCTGTGATGGGCGGTTTCTCGCCCATGACCATCTGCTTTGCCACGTTCATATCGGTACTAAGGAGTCGCCAATACATGTACGCGCGGTCTCGGAGGTCCGGGTTGTCAGTCTCTTCCGTGGCCCACTTTAGGACTTTCGGTACAAGGTCCTGTCCCTTGGTGGGTCGTTGGATAAAGAGCTTAACCGTGGCTGTAAGTAATGCTAGCTGCACCTCCACGGGTTCCTCCGCGAATGAATACAGGAAATCTTCCAGTAGGACGTCGCTGTTCTCGATTCGGTCTGCGTATTGTCCAATAACCCAGACCATTGCAGCTTTAGCTTCGGGCTCGTCGAGTGAATCAAGATGCTCACAGAGTGTACCGATGATAGACTCGTACTGGTTAGGGTATTTCCGGAATATGTTGCGGATAACCACCGTGGCTTCTTGAACGATATACGGGACCTTTGTTGCGACAAGTTCGAGTAGCAGGTTAATGCACCGTCTTGCGGCTGGCTCAATCTTAATGGCTAGCTTTCCGATGGCTCGTACAGCTTTACGAACGAAATGTACGTCGACCTCCGTCGCATATTCTCTTAGTTCGGTTAAAACTTCGTCAATATTCTTCTCGTTGGCGAGCATGAATATTAGTTCGAGCTTAGTGACCTTGACGTAGATCGGGTCGTTGTATTTACAGAAGAAAACGCGAATATCGTTACGAAGAACATCCGGTCTCCTCTGAAGTATGAGCAACGCATTCCGCAGGGCGAGATATTGAACTTCCGGGCCTTTTGCTAATAATGTTACAAGAGGCGGAGAAAGTTTCCGGCACAAGGCCGATATCTGCTTCTCTTCCGCGATGTAGTTCATCAAATACAGAATTACACGAATACAAGTAAGTACAACGGCGGAATTCGAGTGCGATAACCGCGGTGCTATACGCTCAGCTAGTAAGGTTGCTTCCCCTGACTCCTGAGGCACATATGACATTAAAGCCTCGAGGATATACGTCTGACCCCACCTAATTTTATGTTAGCGATAGTAAATGTCGGTGGGATACGGGGGACGAACTCTGAACAGTCTGGGAGGATTGCCACCATCTTGGAGGCATTACTGTAATCAATAGTAAGTTTAATAGAGTCACTGCGTTCCCAGATATCCATCAAACCAGCTAATGCGCTTGCGACAACGGTAGGGTTATCATCCCTTAACAACTGGTTGAGCCTATCTATTAGGTCGGATTGTTCAACCATGTATTTATCATGATCGTATAACTTCGCGACACAGAACGCGGCCGTCTTTCGCACGTAGGGGTCAGAATCTCGTAGTAAGCGTTTGACCAGAGGGACCGTGGCTTCGACAAATTCCTTGACGTGAACGTATGACATTGTCCGGAGAGCTAAAGCCCTGACTAGCGGATTGGTATCTTCCATGTCCTATGCAAGTGTTAACCAATCTTTTTTTCCCCTCCCGTATATTAGCTAGGGTCGTCGCGCTGCTTACATGCTGTAGAAATGGGATTGCTTTTACCGCAATCTCGGGGCGCATCCTCGAATAGTTGACCAAGAATAAGAAACACCTGTCTAGTTATTAGTTTCCGCTTCCGATATTACCTCCGGGTTTCGGTATGGGCGTACATCTTCTTGATTTCGAGGCTCTGGATGTGCATGCATCCTATTATGTCGGGGAAAAGGGAGACCATCTCATTGTTGCTCATAGTCATGTTCGCGACAATCTTCTTGAGGGCGATCTTCTTTTGCGTGTAGTTTTTATCCTTCTTTCCGCCGGCGTTCAGCTCGAGTCGCAGCTCGGCAACTTTCCCCTGCATAGTCATAGGTCGTAAGCCAAAATCTGGAGGCATATATGCTAGAAACATGGCCATTATACGCGACAGGTAAGATAGGTAGGATCATAATGTGTCTGGAGTGTCCCGAAGGGACGTTGGGATCGCAGGGCGACTCGAAACGTGTGCCTCTCTAAGATAGACGTCAAGACAAAGACGCTTCGGCGGATCTTGATGGATGGGTAGAGAAAGCTGACCTCCAATTTATCGAATTGGAGAAGAGGATGTGTCGAGGGAAAAGAAGGGCCCAACGAATTGGGAAATGTAGGATTAAGTGGCGGGTGTGATAACAAAACTCAGACGTCGCGTAGAAAGAAATAGGAATGGGCTTACTCGAGCGAACAGCTTCGAGTCCCCTCCGACTTGGGTGCTCGACATGGTTGTTTAAAGTTGGCGTCTACTCTTTGTCGGAATTGCCTCTTTTGGGTTTTCTTTCGAGATACCGGTTGGTAATCTGGTTGGCTGAATAGGAGTTCGAGGTCAGTTGATGATAACGTGCAGCAAGAACACAACAGGGAGTAAAAGCAAGGAAGCAAGCCCAGCTTATGGCTCTCTACCCCTCACGCTGTTGAAGCTGGGCAAGGAATTGGGAACATTGGTTGACTGAAAAGTAATACCTACTCTTCAAGAAGCCTATTTTAATGCAACCACCCAATAACGAGTCGTTGGTGACGGGTTCGAGAAAACACAATTCGGTATTGGAGGGGCGATCGAGGAGTGTGATGGTACAACGAATCTTGGCTCGCAGATTATTATTATTATGCGACGGGTTGTTGTTCTAAGCAGAATGTAATATCATACTATACAGAAAAAGATGATTAATTGAACGGAACTCACGAATCGACATTATCGGGATTAAGAATATCGCATTCGGAGGGAAAGATGTTCTCGGCCCCTCCAAAGAGTTGAAGGTAAGAATTAAAGAAAACCCCTGAAGAGCGGAAAGTTAGAAGCTTCGGTTGCGCTTGCAGGGGTAGATTTCGGTCCACAACGGGGGCATTAGTGGATGCTAAACTTCCCATAGTTACAGCTCGTAAAGTCGTACTTTCCCATATTACTATGTAGGTATGTACCTCTGTCCAAAAGCTATCTTGGCGACATTTATTAGTATCATTAGGTAATACATTGTACTGAGGTTACCTAATAGTAACCAAGTCGACCGCTTTGTCATCCCGTCCCGCCATGACAGCTCTTGTAGGCCAAGCACGTTGTACTTTCCACGCCTGGTTTGCAACTGAATTCGCAACTTCAACTAAAGTCAATTAACCTAACCTAACGTTAGAAGGTTCGCAGCTAATCAACAACTTTTGACTACTACCACATTACCACATACGACTCCCTTATACGATAACACTTATAGAGAGCATCGGTAGAGGAAAAAGATAAAATCGCAATACCTAATGTCTTCGGTCGACCTTTCTGTCCCTAAATGGGTTGCGGATTTACGGGATCCTCCAACGCCCAAATCGAAAAATGGCAGTATCCCCGATCCGCCCGGCTACCCTTCACAGTCTGCCGCATTATCAAAGGTATCGGCATTTTAGTATTATTCTGTATCATAACAACTGCTAAAATGCAACAGAAACAAGCATCGAAAGAAGCTAAAACTCAACCCCGAAAGCAACCGACGCCCGAAGAGATGGATACGTTGAAGTTAAAGAAGGCTTGGGAGGTGGCGCTCGCCCCTGTGAAGAGTCTACCTATGACAGCTATCATGATGTACATGTCAGGAAACTCCCTTCAGATCTTCAGTATCATGATGGTTTTCATGGCCTTCAAGAACCCCATCATGGGTATCATCAGCACAAACCAGGCGTTTGAGAGGTTCGAGAGCGAGAGTAACAAGGGCAAGATAATACAGGCCAAGTTGGCTTATATCGCAATGCAGTTGGTAGCCTTGGCAGTTGGAGTCTGGAAAGTCAACGCGATGGGTTTATTACCGTAAGTTCATCTTTGTATTGAATAGCTGTAATGCGCATTTTACTAACTACCAGATACAGAACCACGAGGTCAGACTGGCTGGCTTGGGAGGCCCAACGAGAACCACTAGAGCTCGCTGTTCCTGCTTTATAGACTTGAGAGATATCAAATACAATCCCACATTAAACATTTTTCTGCTTCCTTTCTTATTTTCCACCCAATATTCCTTTTATTTTATTTTCTATCCCGCAGTTCTACGTCTTCTTCGTTCCTGTAGTCCCGGCTGCTTGGCTTACGGGCTTTGCATACCCTGGTGACTGAATACCGGGAAGCTTGGGTTGACTATCTTTCGTCCGGGTAACACACGAGCCTAGACCATGGTATGGGGAATCGACCATCGATTGAATTTTCCAGCGTTCCATGGCACTTCCATCCTGGGTTTCCACTTTCCGCCAAAGATCATCTTTCAAGATGTTCGACATTGCATCATGCCGATTCGCCCACGGCCTATCCAAGGTCAAAAAGCTTGTATCCCTAGAAGCTTGTTGCTGGTTTGTGGCGGAGAAACTAGTTGCCTGAGGAAATGGTTTGCTTTCTCCTCGGTTTTCCGTACCCCGTCTTGCAACCTGTCGTCGACGTCAGCCATTAATTTCCGATTAGCGAGTGTTGGGTTACCTTTGGGTCCATGGTAGGGCAACTGATTATCGAACCGCTCGCGAAGTTTGCAAAGTCGTACGACTACACAATTGTCTCAGGTACGGGTTCTTTTCGTCAACGCTTTAGTTGAGTGGGCTCAAGACAATGTGCATATGATGTGATAAAGTAACTGCAACGGCACCAGCTATTCAGCATTCTTCTTCGCGTCGGTAGGGGGTATCGAGGCGTATTAAGTATCGTCTCCGATCCTTCAATATGAACTATATGCCTTTGTAAACGTTTCAAGCAAAAGTGACAGACACCACTTCGGGCATCACGTAAAAACGACTTGTCGATCATCCTCTTTCGTCCACTATGTCATACAGCTTCTCG
The DNA here is from genome assembly GCA_025201765.1 of Daldinia sp. FL1419. Classification (NCBI taxonomy): domain Eukaryota; kingdom Fungi; phylum Ascomycota; class Sordariomycetes; order Xylariales; family Hypoxylaceae; genus Daldinia; species Daldinia sp. FL1419. The sequence goes on from MU623440.1 coordinate 115,195, forward strand.
GAGTCGATTTACGTCCTTCGAATGGGCGCGACCTGACCGCACGAAGGGTTTATCGGTGAGGTTTGTGTTCCAACACATCTGATAACACCCTCCGCGACGCCACTCCTTTACGGCGCGTGTAACATCGAGAGAGGGAATCGTCAAATTGCCTTTGCTGTACAGGATTAAGTGGAAGCACGAAACCGATTCCGGGGAACAGGTCGTTGTCTTGTTCGCATTACAAGAGCTTTCGGCTTCAACTACTACATTACGCACACGTCAAACAGTCAAATGAATACACCTCTATACCGGTAGCGATCGACCTATCAGAAGCTTCGTGCCGCACGCCCGGTATTTACGATATAGCTAACTAGTGGGGTTACAATAGGGGTTCATTATAAATCTATCACCGACTTTTCTCAATCTGGGGAACGCCCAATTGCGACCGCGACCTATGCTGTGCATTGTGAGAGACAGACGTGCACCGGGTCAAGGAGAAGCGGTCTGCGCATTTGACGTGCAGAGAAACGGAAGATTCGGGAGGAGGATTTCCTGGAGCTTAAGCGTCTGGATTTGCGCCACGTTTAACGACTACGTGAGGGTGAATTGCACGACCTTGGAGGTGGGGTTACGCCCTACGACACCCTTTATACCACCTTATGAGGTATCGGGGTAATGTTGGACGTCTATTGTTTACAATCTAACGACTGGCCAACGATATAATAGCATAAACATGTCGTCTTCCACCAGCCCACGTTCATGTCTCCATTCTTTCCGGCTATTGAGTGCTCAGTACACTAGGTTGGGTGTCATCAGTGGCTTGCGAGGGTCTCATTCTATTTTGGCTTCCTGCATTAGACCTTGGGAGCCTACCTGGATTCACATATTAATTTCTACTCCTGGAGAAATACTGTAATGTGACGCCCTGCTTATTCACCGCTTCGACGGCTTGCGACCAGCTTGGCTGTCCAGAACGTGACGCTTTTGCTCACCTACCTATAATGTTCCGTGTATCTTCTTGGCAAGTTGCCTAATGCGCTACCAGTGACTCCAAAACTTCTGCGGCTCTTGACTAAAGTTAGACGATCTCTCTTTGTCGCAACCAAGCACCAAAGCCACGATACGGTACAGAGTGGTATTCCGCGTTGCTTCACACCCATTGCCCTCGACGCTAGCCTCACATAGCCATGCTAGATTCGGTGAGCTCGTTTCGTGTGAGTTACCACGAGCTATTGCTTCCATTACAGACCGCATCTCCTGAGTCAAAACTTGAATACGATAGACACGACACTACGGTATCTAAATACATTTTTGCATTGAGGGTTGGTGCATATTGCACAGTGACATTCTAGTAACACATCCAGATAATCCGCCTAGACACCGATAAGACGATGCCTTAGTCTACTCGTCCCTATTCCAGTTATTCGTTTTCCCGGAGGCCTAATGAAATAGTAGCATGGCGAATCAACGATACGTGCTAGCGGACTTTGGTGTTATCAGGGTTTAAGAGACTCATTAGTTAGTAGTTTTTCGCAGTAGAGTTGTCGATAATCAGTTGCGTTTCTACTAAAGCTACGAATCTAACCGGTTAGGTTGACTTTCATTTTCTCGTACCCGAAACGTTTTAAAGGCACCTGACGACCTAGGCTATGGTTTCTAATCAAAGAAACACAACAATAGCACTCGGATCCTGGAGGGATGGGTTTCTGTAATAATATCGTGTGGCGTTGAAACAAAGGCTTCGCCGCACTATAGTTCTACTCTTCGGCTCCGTCGAGGCGACGATGCTATTTTGATTTCTTAGCTTGTCGGACTTCCTTCGGGGTCTTGAATCGTACAGATGTGGACGTTCTTTCACATGTGTCGAATGAAATATCAAGATAGAATGTTTAAATAAGGGCGATGACGTAAAAGCTGAACAATGAAAAATCAATATTGCTCCGCTTCTGCGCGCATGCACATCGTCACCCGCTTATCTTCGTATCGATAAGAATCTCAAGCAATGCAGACCTCTTTAAGCTTTAGGGAACTTTGGGGGTCTTCCTTCGTTCCAAGGTCGACCACGGATTTGAAGTTTATAGTTTTCAGAATCGCCAATTTTATTCTCGTTGGGAACACAAGTCCAGTAATCCGCCAGTTTTTATACCCCGCAAATCCCGCCCCCCCCCGTTGGAAATTGAGCTCCTCGTATACTTTTAAGAGTATGATTCAATCGGGAACCTCTGTCGGTTCCAATGGCCGACGCGAATGATCAGGATGGTACAACGGCCAGCAACGGCCAAACGCCTCAGCCACAGAACCAAGCTTCCCACGAAGTTAGCCACCCAGCAATCGATGACGAAACCCACGAGACGGAACGACTAGAGCCTACCTATCCTGCATTGCAGAATAGCGCAAGCAGCGAAACTTTGCTACAAAACGTGCAAGCACAGAAGCGAACAGTTGAGGACGACAACGATGAGGAACCAGTCGCCAGACCTTTTGTTCGAACAAGCAGCCCCGACATATCGTCAAGGGTCGCAGCACCACCTGAAGAAGAGAGGGCTCCTATTCGATCAGCTTACAAGATGCACAAGTTCACCTTGTACGAAACAGCAAGTCGGTACTACATCGTTGGTGGAGATGTTACTGAGAAACGATATCGCATCTTGAAAATAGATCGCAATACTCACGAATCGGATCTGAGTATAACGGATGATAAAATCATTTATAGTCAGAAGGAGATGAACTCGCTTTTGAACACTATTGACGATGGGAACAGGAGCACGGGCGGTATCAAGCAGAGATGTACCACTTGGGGAATCTTAGGCTTCATCAAATTCACCGGCCCGTACTATATGCTATTGATCACCAAGAAAAGTACGGTCGCAATGATTGGTGGTCATTACGTCTACCAAATTGACGGAACTGAACTCATCCCTCTGACTCCGGCAAAGTATAAGACGGATGCTCGTCATGTCGAGGAGCAGCGCTTCTTGAATATTCTCAAGAATCTAGATCTAACTAGATCGTTTTACTATAGTTACTCTTACGATATTACGAGAACTTTGCAGCACAATATTACCCGTGAGAGAACTGCCTTGCTAGATGGAATGCCGGGTACAACATATGACGATTATAATTCCATGTTTATCTGGAACAGCCATCTTTTGCGACCCGCCGAGGAGGCTATTCATGACCCATTTGATTGGTGTCGGCCGATAATACATGGATACATCGATCAAGCTGCTATAGCTATATATGGCAGGACAGCACATATCACTATAATTGCTCGCCGATCAAGATATTTCGCCGGCGCTAGATTCTTGAAGCGCGGTGCAAATGATCTAGGTTACGTAGCGAACGACGTTGAGACCGAGCAGATTGTCTCTGAAGCATTGACGACTTCATTCCATTCACCTGGCCCAAAGCTCTTTGCGAATCCCCAGTTTACTTCCTACGTCCAACATCGGGGAAGTATTCCTCTCCATTGGACTCAAGATAATATGGGTGTCACTCCTAAGCCGCCGATCGAATTGAACCTCATCGACCCCTTTTACACAGCAGCAGCATTGCATTTCGACAACTTATTCGAACGCTATGGTTCCCCCGTATATGCGCTCAATCTCATCAAAGCCAGGGAGAGGACCCCGCGAGAATCTAAATTGCTCGACGAGTATACAAATGCTATCAACTATTTAAACCAATTTCTACCGGAGGAACATAAGATCATCCACAAAGCTTGGGATATGAGTAGGGCCGCGAAAAGCAAGGACCAAGATGTTATTGGTACCCTCGAGAATATTGCCGAGACTGTTGTCACTACGACCGGCATTTTCCATAATGGTGATGGCGAGATCACCCCAACTAGTGTTCAAAACGGTGTCGCCAGGACAAACTGTATCGATTGCCTAGATCGTACGAATGCGGCTCAATTTGTCATTGGGAAGAGAGCACTCGGACATCAACTGCATGCTCTAGGTATTCTTGAAGACACAGCCATTGATTACGATACGGACGCAGTTAATCTTTTTACTCACATGTACCACGATCACGGCGATACGATCGCTGTTCAGTACGGTGGTTCTCAGCTAGTAAATACGATGGAGACGTATCGTAAAATAAATCAATGGACAAGCCATTCTCGCGACATGATTGAGAGTTTCAAGCGATATTACAACAACTCATTCCTAGATAGTCAAAGACAGGAGGCTTATAACCTCTTCCTTGGTAATTATATCTTTGCTCAGGGCCAGCCTATGTTATGGGATCTCTCTACGGATTACTACCTACACCACGCAGACCCACGGACATGGTCGCAGAAGCAGAAACACGATTATATCCAGTGGTACACGCCGGAATACCTCAAGAAACGCACCATACCCGCGTTTGTGCCACCGAGAAAGGAGATGGCTACAAAGCCTGTTTCGTTCTTTGATGACTACTGGCTGGAGTATTATCGCCCGTCGACGTTGTCTTCTTTCCCGAAAATGTTTCCGTACAAGATGAATTCTACTATCAAGTACATACCCTTTAAATCGACCCAAGAAGGTAAATATGATTTGAGCCCCTTTCGCGTTCGTACCGAGGGCGACACGGAGACCCAGGAAAAGAAGAAATCTACAGCAAAGAAGGAGGTAATCATCGTTGATCCTCAGGATTCTCGAAAGTCCTCGCCGGACAATGACTCTGAGTCTGTTATGGCGGAAAAGATAAGCTCTAGGGGCATATCGATTCATCGCTGGCTCCAGCCTATGCAACCAGATCGGGGTCCTACAATTCCCCATAGCATCATGAAAGACTCCGCAGAGAAGCGCGACATCCACATGTTCAAACAGGCACAACAAGAAAAAACAAAGGGTGCACAGTGGACCTTTACAAACATCGTCGAGGAGTCCCTTAATCCGTCCGTGAGTACGCAAGAAGCAGATGATTACTCGCGATATATCAGCCATCCACAGAGTCTCCCTCTAGTCATCTCCAACGAGGCCCCGCCGGATGTTGACTCCTCCGAATACCAAGAATACCTCAACGGAAGCTGGCACACGGATGGGCTGGCTCCCACCGGCAGCGAAGACGACGTTGATGCGTATAACGACTTACTACGGATCGGTGAAAACCCGCTGACTGTGACGGATGAGGACTTGCCTAAGAAACGCTACAAGGCCTATAGGAAATGGCTTAGGGGCAAGTCCCTGTTCAAGCAGCAGCCGGTCGATTAGTATTCGACCGCATGGGGGTTGGAAGGCAATGATTTTTCAGATGTTTACTTGTCTTGACGTATTCCTTTTTGCATTGCGTTGAATCTCACTATTGCGTTATGAGGTAATTTCTCCAAAGAGCTTGTCTAAAAAGGGTCCCTTCTCGATTAACGGATCAACGCGTTTCCTAAAATCAATCTGGGCCGCCTTCATTATTGCGGAGAGCATGCCGGCGGCTTGAGTCAGTCCGGATTTCAAGTCGTTTGCGATCGGGCTGTCGTGCGAAAAGGTTTCTTCATCTTCGATGACGAGCCAGCATAACATGAGAATCTTTATTACCTCGTTGCAGTAGTGCGGTATCCTAGGCCAGCAGTTGCGTAGAATAGTCTGTAGAAGCTTGATGCCTGAGGCGAGAGTTGGTGGGTGCTTGGCACCGAAGGGATCAGTCATGATTTCGGATAACATGGGGATGAAATCCTATTTCATACAATGTTAATATCGGCATCTTGCAGTAGAATCGGTATCTCAGTATGGCAAGAATATAACATGTGTTTGGTTTGGAACGGCGTTCGGGACGGGGCGGGGCAGGGTGGTGTAAACGAGGCACTATAGGAAGGAGGGTACGGTACCTTCAGGTGTTTCACGGCTAATATACCCATCCCGTTTATAATATAGATGAGCGTCTCGCAGAATAAACCCACTAGCCGTACGTGTTCCTTTGAATGGTGATATCCAACCATGATCCCCTCTCGGATAATCTTGTCCAGCAGTTTTCGCTGTCCTTCAGTAATTCCATGCGTTGGCTTCTGTATCAGTGTCTGCTTTTCAGTCGTAATTACCTCCGTTACGACTAACGGCCGATCAACGGTAAGACCAGCCATTTCGGTGAGCGCGGGATACGCGGCGCCGAGGATCTCCAAGGATTCGTCCTCGGGCGTTAGGCTTGGTAGGTAGAGGACCGCAGGGAACACGGCCTGCTCGATCACCTCGGCTAGTCCCGTGTTTTGCATTAGGCCTGCGGGACATCGCGCCCAGAAGGCGCGGAGGATGCCGAGGGAGCGGATTTTCAGAGCTGTGGGACCGGGCTCGTCGATGAGGGTTAGGAGAACGGGGGTGAAGAGTGGCCAGTGGGATTGGAGGAGGGTGGACTAGGGGTGGTTAGTGTTCTGATGGAGCAAAGCTGAGATAGTAGATTGACGGGCAGATGGGATAATGGAAACAACTTACATCTGCGTGCTCCACAGCCCACTCAAAGACCGTGACCGCGTACCGGTGGGCGTACTTCCAGGGCTTCGTCTCGGGGGATTCCCGGGCGGCGCCGTCGTACCGCGACGGCTCGATAAATTCGGCCTTGCGCCCGGACGCCGTGATTGTCGCCGGGCGGGACTTTGAGAATAGAGGTCGGAGGAAGCTGGTTAGGATGTCCTGGACGATGAGGGATTGGACTTGGGAGGCGTTGAGGTGCTCGAGTTGGGAGGATAGGAGGGATTGGGAGAGGGCGGAGGATTCTGCGGTTGTCCAGAGGTCGGTGGGGTTGGTGAATGCGGTTATGCGCAGGAGTGTAGAGGGGGGGAGGTGGAGGGGTGATGCTTTGGGGGAGAGTTTCGTAAGTGTAGTGAGGATTAGAAGGCCTAGCTCGCCTTTGTGCTGTAGGATGGTATAGTTGGTTTCATCTAACTAGAGCGTTAGTAAACGATCCTCCTGGCGTGAGAAACAGGGCGAACGGTCAGACCTTCATCCAACGAATCCCCGGAGCAGAGAGGTAAAATGAGAGAGCTAGTACGGTCGGCGATGTCACAAAGTGCCTCATCCGAGTTACTCTCATCGGTGGGTTCTTGTTCCTTGACATCGTTGCTAATCTTGAGCGTAACGGTGTGCGCGGCTGAGAGCAAGGCGACGTGGTCCTGTACAAGCTCATTTAGCCTTTGAAATTTCCATAGAAAAGCAACACAGGTCGCCGATTATCAAGGCATACCTGTTCATCCCCGCTGTTTGACAGGAAGTTTCTCAGGTCTTGCGCGGTGCATCTGTCGGGGATCACTGGTGCAATAATTAGTTACCTTCTTTGATGAGTTGAAATGAGATGAAATGCGAAGCTTACGCTGTAAAATATCCTCGTTAATCTCCCGTGGTGAGCCTCCGAGTTTCATATAGGCTTTTAGAAGTTCTTCAAACATTTTTTTTTCTTTTTTTTTTTTTTCTATATTTATTATTATCGGCCCCGTTGTATGAAAGTTTTAAAGTAGGGCGATAGAGTTGATTCAATAAGCCGAGATGTTGATGTTGCTAAGTTTGATATTCTGGGGTTTGGGTATTGGAAAATGGTACGGGCTGTTGCCAGGTGGCAAACACATAGATACCACCATATTGTAAGCAAGTAAAGTAAGGTGCTGTGATACAAACGCGAATAACTTCTTTACAAATAGGTGTAATAGAAGTGTATTTCACTTAAGTTGCAATTAAATCTATAAGTTCTACTTTGTGTATACATTTTAATTAAACTATGGATTTATAATTATATCTCAGTTCGATAAAGAAAGTTTATGGATAAGACTCAAAATAGGGGTTCACATACCATGGTAGCCACCCCCTTTTTTTTTATACTTCTTAATCCCATTATAGGCTATGGTCTAAGATAGTCTATACAAGTTCAATTTGTCTGATCTGGAATATCTAGTCCCCCTTTAACGACTCTTTTAAACCCCGCTCTCCTCTCTAACCTTTTCGCTAGTGATAAACTCGCACCTCTCAAACAACTTTTCCCATTTCACTGCTTCTTCAGCAGCCGTACCCACGGTCTCCTCTTCATCCCTTTTTAGAGAAACAGCCGCATTCCCATGAGGGCCACCAAACAGCTTCATTGCAAACCTGCTAGGGAACTCCTTTTTGAGCTCTTCCTTTGTTACTGCATCGAACGCCACGGGCCATCCTTCGGACCCGCCATCGGGGGTCCCCGACGTTACGAACTTTACAATGCTTCGGCTCATCGTCTTGGACAATTCAAGCTGAGCTGCGGAGTTGTCCGCACCTCCGCCCAGTTGTTGAATATTCAACACGTATGGGATATCGCTGAGATGCGCCACACGCCACATAGGCACGCCCATCATCTCATAGGACGGCGTGAATCGCGTTGCATTGTGCTCGTATAGCCGTAGCTGCGACGGCTCTATCCCGCCATGTTTTACGTATTGCCATGCGAAATCGAGCGCGCCGCAGGTAAACCATATGTCCTTGGTCAGCTGTGCTGCGCGGTAGTACTGCGCCGTGATGGGACCGTCATATTCTGGCCGCACCATGCTCTCAAAGTCTTCGATGGGGTATAGTTCTAGAAGCCTCGCCCTTGTGGCCTCGGAATGGCCACTCAGCCACAATGCGAAGCTAGCTATCACGTCTTCATCGGTCGACACCGTAGGAGAAGGGTACCAAGCGCCTTCGTTCGCTACCCAAGACGCAATCACCGGTATTCCCTTTGTAAACTTGCCAGCGCGTAACAGTAGGGAAGGTCGATCGATTAGGAAGTCATTATCATATGTTGGATAGAAAAACGCCTCCCCGAACGGCGGGCGCGCGGCACGTTGGGCCGTCACGGCGAGGTCGTTGAGTAGCTCAAAAGGGGCTTCCCGCAGACATTTCAAAGTCTCTACTGATTGGCTGTCGCCATTTTTGATGCACCCAGCTGCTTGGGCAACAGCTTCGGTGTTATTCTTTACGAGGTCTGACTTGGTATTGAGATTCAGGCCATGGGTACCGGATATCAATCTAGAATACTAGTTAGCGCGAAGTAACAGAGCTGGTTCAAAACCGGAATATTTCTTACACGGCCTGTTGGAATGGGGCTTCGCGTTCTCCTCCGAATGCGAGCAACTGTAGAACAATATCGTTGCCCCCCACGCTTTGACCGGTCGCAGTCACTTTAATAGAGTGAGAACTAGCTCGTGTGCGTTTTACAGAAGAAATGCTTACCGCGATGTGGGTTTCCGCCAAAAACCTCAATGTTATCGCGGACCCCTATTACAAGGACTTGTCAATTATATCAAACCACCAGGGCGTTATTCACACAACCTACACTCAAGTGCGGCGCGTTGGTCGCGTACGCCAGCGTTGGTATGTTTAGCATCTAGCAGCGCCTGACTGGTTGCGAAGCCGAAAACTGTAAGCGTAGATGTTAAAAGAGATATGATCATGAAACTAAGGTGTTTTTACCAGTAACGTACACCCAAGGCGGTAGTTGATTCCAACAAAGATTACTGGCTGCTCATCTTCTTTAGATTGCCTCACTAAACCATCAGGCTCATATAGGACATCTGATGCCGATCCTAAAGCGTGACCGCCTGCATTTTGCAATATCAATATTGATTGCATATAGGTTGGGATGGGAGGCTCATACCTCCGTGTATCCAGACAATTACTGGTAACTTGGCATCCGGAGCCGTCCCGTGTGGTCGAGCAATTCTTAGGCTTAAGCAGTTCTCGCTAATATTTACAACTCTACTCGTGAAGGGAAGAATATCACCCGTTCCTTGCGGGCACCAGGCGCCGGCCTGCGTAGCATCTATAGATGACCCCTTTTCATGTTTAATGGGAACGGGCGGTGCAAAGCGGTTATCGCCTGAGGTATCTTCAGCATAAAAGACATTCTCAAAATGGTCAACACCGTTAGAGTGTCTGCCAACATATGTGATTTCGCGGGTGTGGTCAATTAAGATGACTTGCGAATCCCGATCCAAGAATGGTAGTTTAATATTATACCGGTTGGCATTTAAAAGTAAAAAATCTCGGAACGGTTCTATGAAGACAGCAAGCAGTCCGAAGACAAGGGCACCTAATAAGGTGAAACGTAAGGAAGTAGCATAAATAGCCATGTTCAGTCTAAAAAGGAGGTAGGCCTTTGTAGCTTAACGGTTAAGATGGGATTCGATATGAGAGTGCTACAAAAAGAGGGGGCAAGGACTGGCGGAAAGGAAGAGAGACAGAATAAATGCAAATGATCCCATGAAGGATTTGTCAAGCTTCACATCTTTCGGTATGACGACGCATCAAGCTGTGTTACAAAGAGGAGTTATATGTAAGGGATAACTACCTAGGTACATATGCCTTTATAGGTAGGGCGCTGAACATGAAGTGTGCCATCCCAAGGATTATGCATACGCACTTAGGGGATGTTTGTAAACTTAAGCAGGGAGAAACTTATAGGGGGTAAGCATAATCATAAGCTATGTATTTGAGAGGTATTGATTAACTTATCCCCACCAAAATTCTGCTGATATGCAGATCCACAGTACTTATTCATGCATCCAATTGGATTTAAATCTCCCGCTTAGATTTTTCCATAATCGAAAAGCACCTCTAGAGGTGCTTTTTGGCTTGCTTATTTTGATTTTAGCGTGTAATGCCTTGTAATTACAGCACACTTAACATTGTTGATTCTAGTGCATTTAAGGAGTAATCACGAAGTTGCAAATAGCTTCGGTACAGTATTTATTCCTAAGTAAGTATAATACATACATACGGTATTATTTAAGTAGCAACAACAAGGTTGTAAATAGTTTTAGTACCTCTTATTCCTAAGTAAGTATAATACATATATATGTTATAATTTTAGTAGCGATAACGAGGTTGCAAATAGCTTCAATACAATGCCTCTTATTCTTGAATACCTAAGCATAAGCACAAGCATTGAGCTACAAATGCTCATTAGCTTATGAAATTTGAAGCAAGCATTGATTAATCTAAAATATAATGGAGAAAGCCCCATAATCAATGCTATATTTCAGTAACTTATGTGTCAAAGTTGGCACGAGCCATAAGTAAAGCACTGCTGAATCTTACAAACATCCCCTTACGCATAGGATCGACGAGTAATAAGTAATAAATACACGTTACGAGTCGCTTTACGCACAGACCACAAAAGTCGGGGCCCAAGTAGATCGAGGTAAGTAGCCTTCCATTTTAACCCACAAGTATTGTGCCTTTTCACGAAGCTCTTGTGCAAGATTTCTAACCTATCTACACTAGATACCTAGTCACCTTCGTGCCGTCGCAAATATAAGATAGGACCGCGGAAATTGTGCTCATAACGCATTTCTTATAATCTATAATCAAGTGGTAAAATTCGACAAGTACATTGATATCTAGAAATGACCAGAATCTTAGGTAGTATGAATCCGCCCTAACACGAGTCCACACTCCTCCAATCTCAGCCGGTTCTTTAATTCAATGGTCTATGTTCAAGCGTGCTATAGATCTCCGTACGGGTAGTGATCCCTTGGCCTTCTTTAGGCTTGTTTCCATCCTCATAATAACCGACTTCTGTGGTTACCCTGGGACCTTCTTGCCAAGGTCCTATACCGTCACGCGATAGCACTTTCGACGACGACACCGTTCCCAAGTCAATATTTTGTTCCGCGTTGATATTATTGCCAGAGAGGTTCAAGTATGGCGCGGTCCACTCCTCCGGCGGTGCTTTGCTTGAGATGAAAGTAATAACATCGCCGCATTTTGCTAAAACAGGGGCCAACGTCGGCATGCAGCATACGATCATAGCAATATTGGCTTCGATATCAGACCATAAGATAAATATAGTAAAATCCGCAATAAAGTCTGGGTTATCCTCTTTATCATAAGAAGTTACGAGGTAAACGTACATTCGAGCTATGCCAGCACCGATTGTACTAGGTGAAGGTTAGTCTAATGGGAAATAGGTAGAAGAATGTCATAAGACAAAGTTAGACAGCTTACAATAGACCAAGCATAAATATACTCGTTACGCCAATCTTATTCCTCCTCGGCATCTGAAGATTCCAAATAAGGGGGACAGGCATGAACATGATGATAAAATCAGTAAGCAAATCTGTTCCCGTAAAGACCGTAAGCAGATTTAACGTATTTGTGCATTGAGTCAAGAATATGCCTATTGGCGCCCAGTTCCATGTCCATCGAGTACCACACTGGAAAATGGTTGCGAAACAGAATGCTATAGACCACGCACTTATGATGCCGATCATAATCCAACAAGATATTACGAAATACTTTGTCGGTCTAAATATTCGCTTCCAAAGGAATAAAATCGATAACTTTATAAAGCCGAATGTGAGTTTCTCTGTTATTTGAAAGGCATATTTGTATTTTTGCGCTGTGTGCTCCAGTTCTGTAGTTACCGGCCAGTTGTCTTCGATGGGAGAATGGCCAGTGATTGCGCCCTGGACGGTACCACCAATAAAGATCCCGTTAAGCGCGAGCACGAAGACCTTTATATTGAGTATTAGCAATCAATCTTGTAATATCGTGACTGAACTGGAGCCTCTTCGAAACTCACCAGTGCTGTAAGCGCCAACCAGTCATCAATATCATACTGGAGTCTAACCAGTCTCCTAGCATAGAACCTGCAAAATACTGCGGCTATAATTATAGGGCAGAAGGCTGCCGCCATAAATATGAGCCCTGGGCGGTTGTTAACCTGGCTTAGGCGTGCCGAGTAGCCCATCTGGTCTCCGAGTTCAATATGTTCAATATAGTATTAGATATGCTCTAGTAATAGAAGCCCGGAACTCAGCATAAGACGAGCAAATTAATGGAGAAGGGGAGAAGTAGTACCAGCAATCATAGCGAAGCTAGGGAATCAAGTTGCTTAGGATTAGACTACCAGTTAAGTGCTATGTATCTAGGTAGATATGACAGAGATTCCTGCCGTTGTTCTTACTAGGTACATGTATAAATCGCAGGCTGGTGGCTCAAAGCTAACGATAGTATCATTCGATGGTCATATCAAGGCCACGATATATAGTAGCACAAAAAAGAAAAGGAATAGGAACAGCCATATGCCCGGTATTCCGGCTGAACCGGGTCACCAACAGTGTCAAGCGGATGGGATCCAAAGTGGTCTCACTCCGAATAGCGCCACTAGAAGATAACTTCCAAGTGATTTCCTTTGCGGGTCGTCCCTATAAGCTCTAATCAACGCGGCGGTCGTTCTCCAGGAGTCCTTAAAGCCGAAGGGAAGCCCGGGTGTTGGGTACCACAGCAGCTTCAGTATGCTTCATGCAAGACATATCTTTCGGTCGCGGACCAATGATATTGTCAACACGATCCAAGACGGAGCGAGGTCACACATATTTTAATATATATCACCTGTGGGTGTTTCAAAGCCCTTGGATTTCGTGTCATCACTCATCGATCGGCTGTGAAAATTATTACTCGAAATAAGCTACTCAATAGAATGCGCATTTGTGTTTCTCCAAAGTGTTGGCTGACCTGTGATGTTCAGTGGCGTTTCTTTGCGAAGGTCCCGCATAATTTTCTTGCGCAATCGTATTGAATTACACTGAACAGACCTAGGACTTTGGGAAAAAGACACCGCAGCTACAGTCAAATACTTTACCACTCCTTAGCAGTCGAGGCGTTCTGTAACCGTATCGTAATTTACTGAAAGACTGACATGGAAGGTGATCGTAGAATCAGAAAATGTAGGACAAGGAATGTGGAACTACATCAGACAAGCAGATGTAGGTTTATCGTAGGTAGAATAAGCCTGCAGCCTTACCCCCCTTTCAATCTTTTTCACCTCCTTTCTCCGTATTGGGAAGTCATCCGCTATCAAGAAGCAATGTGTAATATAGAATAACCTGTTAGACCAGAAGCTCGAGCATGCAGACTGTATCAGAGTTCCTAAGGACTACCTATCGACAATAGCGTTACCCCATATTAACACCACATTCTTGAACCACGTTCCCATAAACTCATAGTAAACGTTGGATATTCTCAAAGTGAAGAGGCATCATTCAAAACAACCACCCAATTTCAACATGGCCCCTTCGTTTGATAATGTAGAGCAGAGCCGCGAGTTGCTTAATGATGTTGTCAATGATGCTAAAAGTATCAGTCACAACGAGAAGTTGCATCCTTGGTCGGCTGTTTGCCCTAGAAACAGCGGCTACAAGGTTCTTCTAATTATGCTTTCTACATCTATTCTCCTCAACGTTATACAATTCATACTATCTCGCCGCCCCCTCGCTACTATAGAACTACCATCACGGTTTGCACATCTCCAGCGTAGTCATGAAGAACCTTATGTTCTCGTGACGCGGTACAGCTCCGATAATGGCACGCTCCGGGACCAACTGTGGCACGATATAAATATCGATTCTGGGGTAGTTGCGCTCTCAGATGAATGGGCCACTCAACACGGCCTCCGGACGGCGCAGAGATTTCCTTGGGATCAATCTAAAGGGATCTATATTTTACATGGCTTCCACAACCTTCACTGCCTGAAGATAATTTATATATCTTTGAGTGAATATCGACGAGGCGTTCCGCAATCACGGTCTCAGCACCATATTAATCATTGCCTAGATGCCCTACGCAGACAAATACTCTGCGATGCGGACGACACCCCACGAGCCACAGAGCGGCGGGCAGAGGTAGTAAGCGGCCTCTGGCAACACCGCAAATGTCGTAGCTGGGAGAGCCTAGAGACATTTGCGAAACAACATACGGCATGTTATAAGCGCCCAGAGAACCCGGAATGGGACGGAAAGTCCAAGCTCGAGAGATTCAAGCATTGTCCCCCTGGAAGTGGATATATTCCCAAGAACGACTACGTATCTACCGATGAATTCCTAATTGGACTTCCAAGCGAGTCTTTGGAAGACCACTGAATAGTAATCTGCTGTATCCTAAGGGGTAACCTAGGTTCTGTAGAAGCGGGTAGAAGTTGGAATGGGAGTGCTGTCGGATTCATTTAAGTGATTGTGTGGGTGTCTACGACTTTCTGAAAAGAAGGGGGGTTTGATTAAATACGAAGTTTATAGGCAAATCGTAATGACTTACTATTATGTAACTACCTAACTACCTATTTGGCGTATGCTTTATGACCCACGATATTCAACAAATGACACCTAAACTTAGTTACCTAGATCTAAAGCGAAGTTCAACCAACGGGAGAGATGATATTGTATCTTAAACTCAACACATCTGATACGTGAAGCCCTTTGGTTGGACCTAGTGTGTTGCTCTAGACGTAACCTAGTAAGAGCATATTCGAGCCTTTCAAGGAGGTAGTGAACTCATTAGAATCTTACGCAATATAACATTACACAGTTAGTTGGACAACTCAAGTTTGTATGAAGGATCTTTATTCCATGCTGATACACGCAAAGCTAATATATTTAAAACCAGCAAGAGTAAATCTCATTGCACTACCCCTCGACTAAAATGCGTCGGCAACATCAATGTGATACCCTTCAGCAACATCAGGTGACTCGTCACGCTTAAAGCCATCGCTGACATCGACCTTCGACTCTTCGCGTTTGATGTCGCCATCACGGCGCAGAACAGTACCGTGAGTTACAGGAGCTATATTAATACCCAGTTGCATTAGGAATTTCAGTGCCGCGAGGTGCTAAAGGGGGTTGTATTGGGCTTACCTGTTGGTAGAGCAGCTGCGAGAGTAAAAATACCGAGACATGCGGTAGAGAGCAGCGAGTACTTCATTTTTCTCACTTGCGTAGGTAGGATTAAATGATAGAAATCTAGGTTAAGAGGGTAGGTAATTTTATGTGATTTTGTCGTCTATGAAAGATGTCGAACATGGAAACCTTTGTAATTAGAATAGACGTATGTTTACCTACCTGCCTACCTTCTTTTATAATAATTACTGACTCCGTAATCACAATAAAAAACGTCTAATACGGGAAGATTTTACGTGTGTTCTAGGTGCTATATGACCTCTTCGGTCTTGGGCATGCCCATGGCGCTCCTCCTTCTCAGTACATGACCCCGAATCCCTTACTATTCGGCAACTTCATTTAAACGTTCACCGCTCTTTTCCAACAAGTGAGGAAGCTATTAGGCATTATTGGTCTGAGGACTTCTTCTCCCCGGCCGCGAATAGCCTGCCTCGGGTCGCACACGATCCCTCGCAGTTGTACAACTTGGCATCATACACACCTTCACCGGACATAACGAGTCGTAATTCCACAAAACCTGTAATACGGGTAGTTAGGTAACCACACTACCTGTTAGCCGACTAGAATGTTCTAGGGATCATCGAAGATGAAACCATGTCACATAGTCTACCACGATTGCGTCCTAGAAGGCGCTTTAGTCGACAATTTACCTAAGTAGGTACTCATAAGCTAACATACCTACATTCAACTATAAGGTAACAATGGCAAGCAAAGGAGACTATCTTCAACTCGCGCAGAACGAGGAGGACCAGGGTTCTAGAGAGTCTTCAAGCGAGAAGCGGGCTCGCTTCTTCAAAGCTATCCTGATTCTTACTATTTCCATCGCCTTCTTCGCGGTGGCGGCAACAGGATTCGTCGCTGGGGCAGTTCTTGTTCGGAGCATCCCCTGTCCCAACGACAAGCATATTTCCCAACCCACAGCTCCACGGGTCCCAGTCCCGCCGATTGAGCGAGAGTTCACTTATAATTCCCCCTTTTCAAGAGAGCCACCGAAAGGAGAGGGGGCAGGAGAGACATCAGAACCAGTCTGGGACGCCTTAATACCAAGTAAGCTATGAGGAAAGCTACTAGAGCGTATGTTGCTCGAGTTCTGACAGATTTCTACAGAGGGACTTGGATATTTTAAAGATGGAGATTTTGCTCCTCAAATCTCAATTCCCACCGTATTCCATCAACTCCACTGCCTCTATGTCCTAAGACGGGCTTACTACTCACATTCTAATACTCTCGAGGGGTTTGACTTTGGCAAGAACCGCTCTATTCATGCCGCTCATTGTTTTGACTATCTCCAGCAGAGTATTACGTGTTCAGTAGACAGCACCGTCGAGTCCGCCGAGGATACTTCAAATGGGTTCCTAGGAAGTGGGTTTTTGCGACAATGCAGGGATTTTACCAGTCTAAAGAATTACGTCGAAAGATGGAGAGTGTTCAACGCAACTGGATTTCTAGCTCATGGACTTGATCATGGCCAGGCCCATATAACTAGTACCAGATAATGTTTTGATGGGATTTCGCTTGGCACTATTAGAGGAGCCTGGGGATTGGTAAAAGTAATAGCATTTGATGCTCTTACCGTACCTTTATAGTGAAGCCTCATTTTCGATGTTAAAAAACACTAGAGTTAATCTAATTAGATGTAGGATCCTTAAATTAAGCATCTTGTTGCGATAGATACCTTACCTATTTAAAGTTGCTATTACTCGAGGAGGCTATTGCGGGTATGTGGCATACCGTACCTCGTGTCACCAACGTAGGCCTACTATCATAGCATCTCGTACTATATTATGGACTGAACTACTATACATGGGATACGCATCGTTAGATATGGTTATAAACTTAATCCTTCAACATCTAGAATATCATTAATTTTAGATATGTGTAATACTTCATAATGTGGGGGCATCACCTCTTTAAAATATCTATAAAAAAAGAAGACCTGGCTCTAGATCAATAATAGCACTAAAAGTGTAAGTCTACTCGTACCTCGCGGCATGTGAATATATCTTTGGTAAGTAATACCTATCTGACCTGTAATAACAGCGGTACACTCATTAGTCCCACCACACTACCGTTTAAATTCGGATCCTTCGGGCTCTAGGTTCAATTAGACAAGACACAACTTCGTGTTACCTAGGTAGTTTACCTATACATTTCGTTACACGACATCTAATATCTATTCCTTACATGTAAGGAGGTAGGTATTTATGTGGAGCATTGTGCTTTAATCAAAGAAATACTACATAGTAGGTAATTCGGCACCTAGGGTACCTAGGGTCTATCTCGCCAAAGCATCCCTTACCGCTGTCTCAGCATTGTAACCCCTCGTCCGGTACCAAGAAGTTAAAAGGGGCTGCCTTGGGGGCTGTTATTTCTATTACGCTCTATATAATAGAGTAGTTGGAGTTATCTTTGTTGGAATGTGTGTGGCTGGTATACAGGGATGATATACACCCCACATCCGTGACTTATATATATACCTACCTACCTATGTCTTACATATGCCCACCTATTCTCTAAGACAGACTTGCGAAACATTTTATTTTATTCTGCGTCTTATTTTTAAAAAGGACATGGCATCCGTTATTGATAAAGCAATCAATCTCAAGTCCAATCTTGGACCGCGCCTGTCGTCGGACGCTTCTATTGTTCTTCCCGGCGATGAGCATTTCGCTAGCCTCACGAGCCGATGGAGAGAGTGGCGCGCCCCTACCATCGCTGCTGTAGTCCAAGTTGCCACCGAAGATGATGTTCAACAGGCGGTTAGTACTTGATTGCATTATCAAACTAGGGATGGGATTGCTTATCTTCTCAGGTGAAATTCGCTAACGAGCATGATCTGCCTTTTATTGCGAGATCAGGGGGACATGGCGCTACGGAAGCGATGGCATCGGCGAAAGATGCCATCCAAATAGATTTTCGGAAGCTCAATCAGGTCGAGCTGTCTGAAGACGGTAAATCGGCCGTGATTGGGGGCGGAGCATCTGTGAAAGAGGTCGTCGGTGGGCTTGGGAAATTGGGGAAGCAAGCAGGTGAGTTGATCGACGTAAAAGGGGGCCGCATATATCGGTATGCTAATCATTTCAGTTACTGGTATCTGCGAGCGCGTTGGAGTATCGGCACCCATTTTGGGAGGAGGACATGGGTGGCTCCAGGGTCAATACGGTCTACCGGCCGACCAAGTCATTTCAGCCCGGCTGGTGCTTCCGAACGGCGACGCCGTCACCGTGTCGGAGAGCTCTCATCCAGATCTCTTCTGGGCGATCAAAGGGGCGGGGCATAACTTTGGTCTAGTAACGGAATGGACATATCGCGTTTACGACATCAAGAATCTAAAATGGGCTTATGAGGTCTTCGTCTTTTCGGGAGATAAACTTGAAGCTCTTTATGAGCTCACCAATAAGATGCTCAAAAGTCAACCACCGCAAGTTACTCATTGGACCTATATGATCAAAGTTGCGGATATTGATCCTGATCATGTATGTGTTATGTGACATCCAGGTGCTAATCGAGGCTAACACTTTGCAGCCCATTATCTGGTACGCTATCATATACGACGGACCGGTCTCTGAAGCGCGTGAATATGCAAAGCCCATTCATGCGATTGATGCGATTATGGTGAATGCGGGCGAGGCGACAATACCCGAGCTAGCCGCCATCACCTTTCAGGATGAAAACGGCCCTGGCTGCGCGTATGGTTTAACCTCCATCCGATTTCCCATTGGTCTGAAATCGTACAACATAGAAGCCCTCAGGAGAGTGTATAACGAGATCGACGAAACGTTTCGAAAAGTGCCCGAATTAGCGGGGTCTTTCTTCCTGCTTGAAGGCTATTCGACTCAAGGCGTGGAGGCCGTCGACGAAGCAAGCTCCGCATTCCCACACCGAAGTGACAAGATTTTGGTAACGTCGTACGTACAGTATAAACCGAACGAAGCCATTGACGCGCCCGCACAAGACTTCGGGAAGAAGCTACGAAACTACCTACTAGAAGGGAGTGACGATCCAGAGCATCTTCGAGCATACGTGAACTATGCACACGGGGACGAGTTATTGTCGGAAGTTTACGGTTGGGAGGAATGGAGATTAGAAAAATTAAGAGCCCTGAAGAAGCAGTGGGATCCCCAGAATAAGATGCGTCATTACGTCCCTATCGTTTGAATTGAGGATAATTAAAACATCGCAAAGCGGCGACGAGAATAAAAATAAAGATCAAGAGATAGGCTATAGTGTGAAATTACAATTGTCTTCCTAGGCCACCTACATACCGTGATTCGATCTACAGTTGTTAGAATTAAAAGTTATCTGCCTACCTCGACACCTTGGGTAGTATACCAAGTTTCTTACGTAGAAAGAAGGGGATATAAAGTCGTCTTTCACATCCATACGGCTGTATAAGGCTTCCATGCGGCATGTAGGGACGAAACCTCGATTGTAATATCCGCCGCCAATACGAACTATAGACACCTACGTAAGCTATACATGCACACAGACCTTTAGTAACGCGTTATATATAAACCCGGTCACGGCGTCAGCTCCGCTGAACTTGTGTCCGGTAAGCGTAGGATGCGTATTAATCGGGCGACAAGTCATTCCCTTTTGTCTAACCTAAATAAATCTATTGTCATAAATGGCCCTATCCTCTTTGAGGCTGATGTAGGTAAAGTATCAAAACTCAAGAGATGGATGGTACTTATGATTGAAGGTAACATTGAATTCGTGCTTTTTGGATTCGAGACTAAGCACGATTTATATCTGCCAGGTACTGCTATGGACTGCCTATACAGAAACACGATGATCATTCATAACCCTATCAGTACTACGCGGGTTGTTGATGTGTATGACGAAGAAGAGATGGAGAACGAGTCCCTAGACAATCCCCGGAAGCACTTACAAACGTTCCTGAGATGTCTTCATATCTAATGTGACGGCGGACTAAGAAGCAAGGAAACAACTTCGTTGTTCCGCGAGGAACCTATCTACAACTATGGCTAAGAGCGACTACATATAGAACAAGTTATTTATTCTATATGTAGCACAGGCTAGAACCTTGACACCCGAAACCCGCTCGGGATGCCTTCAACACCGTGATGGCCAAGACGATGAGTTTGATTTCAAAGTAGCGAACCAGGATCTAGTTTGGTCACCGTGTTCCAGCGGCAGTAACGACTACGGGGATATCACAAAGATGGACTTTGCGGTTAGTGCCGTGACCAAGGGAAAAGGTGCAAGCTCATTGGCTTCTGGCTCGTCGGTCGGCTTCGACATTCTCTGGGAAGACTGCTATACCCCTGAATGGCCGGGTTGAGGTCAGACTAAGATAGATCATTGGGAGAGCTGCACATACCGCACTATTAATCAGACGTCAAAAAGGGCATGTATTTCATTAAAAATACTATGTAACTAGAGAATATTATAGTATAGCATGAAATAGAATATGTTGATAGCCTTGCAAGAGGATAGGGGTAGGTATTTTCAACCACCTTGGGTACCTCCCTAGGTAGTTAGGTAGGTGGTCTGTCTTTTTCATCGCTTTACGTCGAGTAAGCCTCAGAAAGGTTAATCTTGATAGGTACCTAGCGATCGCAACCCCAAGCATCTCTTCTTCCACCCATTAGTTATCTAAAAAGAGCAGTCATCCCACCAAGGGATAGTTTCCAGATACGTAGCATGCTCTTCATAATACTTTACCATAGCCTCAAACTCCTCAGTCCCTTCAGGGTAAGGCTCCCCATTTTTCAGCAACTTCTGGAGTCCTTGGTACGCATATGAGTCCTTCTCGATAACGTATCTCTGAGCAGTTATAAAATCCTCGTAGAACATGTCGCCCGGTCGGTCTGGCCGGATGATATTCCAGCACCCGTGTGCGTTTTCGCGCAAAAAGATCAAACGATCGGCGTCGTCTGAGAGCTTCTTGTATACCCGTCCCTCTTCCGAGTCGACCCAGAGGGTATAAAACTTGAGGTTCTTGCCGTTGCTGCCCCGTTTGTCGTGGAATTGGTAAAGTCCCGCAGAATGCGCCATTATGGAGAATCGAATAATCGAATGAGATTAGAAGGTAAGTAGCACTCGAAATCTAGGTGGTAGAGGATGGCTAGGTAAGTACAAATTTGACGGCGGTTCATTTCTCGTTAGATCTTGGGCACTTGATGCTTTAAATACTAAATGAACAAATAGAACACGATCACTTCATCGTCATTGTGCGACATAAGTACGATCGCACCATATGTCAGGACGCGGACAAGAAGCGAGGAACCATCTACTATAGAGCCATGAGACTCCTACATATAGAAATGGTCCTTTGTCCTGTATGTAAGACAACTAGAAACCTGACAGATCGCATCATACACGACTTCCATAATAGTTTATACACCGCACTGTCATGAAATGATGTGTTGTTCGACGAATCAGAATAAAGAATTATGCGTCCGGAAATTCCGGAAGATCCCAGCCTTGACAAGCCCATATTCGTGTCAACCCATAGATAAGGTGATGTTAAATTATGCAACGTATCAAACGGAGCTTCTATCGCGAAGGCGCATATGAATGGGAGACAACAAGAATTATAGAAAAATCCGGAAAACAGAATGAAATGCAAAAGGCTTGGGCATAGTGTTTTACACATACCTACACCTATCGTCTTAGTTAAACAACACTCTTGCTCTACCCCTGGGTACTCGAGACGTCTCGGCGCCATGGATGCGCTCGACTGTAACTTAGCCTCAGTAGATAGGTAGTTAAGCTATAGCCAAATAAGACGTAAAAACTTTCATCGGCATCATCATCATCGTCTTAGTTAGGTCCATTTAGTTTCTTAACTATCAAAGCGCAAGAACAAATCCGTACCGTGGAGAATAATAGGGGTTAGGGGTCGAGGATTAGTAATCGATTTGACAACTAAAATCAAGACAAAGCTTACCCATATTGAATTAAGTACAACACAATCAACTTGAGTGAAACAGCAGTGTGCAACTTCGTAAGCATGCGGTCGAAAAACTCTGGTATTGTCTTAAGCAACATGGAGACAGACTTCTAATAACTCGATCTACGTTATAACTAGGTAAAATACCTAAAGCTACACATAGCTAGGTGTCGAATAAGTAAGGGTGCGGTCAAGATATACATCACGAATCTAAGAAAAAAAAGGCTGTAACAAATAATAGCTATGAGGGTCATCCCTTACCAAACGCCATGTATGCTAAAAACTCTTCCCATTGCTCACCGCTCCTCCAAGAACGCACAACTGCCAAATTTACGCAATATGGTTTTGGATATCCTCAACTCCCTTCTGCATTACTCAAAGTTAATACAGTCCGTACCTCTGAATATACCAATATGTGCATAGAAACCGACTAGGCCTTAAATAATGCGCCAGCGGCTTGATTGTTTATTTCTGAATATTTCGTCAAATTTCTTCAGTGATCATACCCGGCTCCACGTTGCCATGGACTAGATTACATTTGTAAGCTGATATGTTTCACATAATAGTTAGAACAGAGTCCCTTACCTTGGGCTAGCAGGTGGCTTAAATCCAGCTGGACTGGAACTATTCTGCGAACGCGACACCGAAGACACAGAGCCATTATACGGGCTGGCAGTTCTGTTGATCGGATCGATGGGTGAATGAGGCGCGGCGAAGTGTGAAGGAGCATGGTGCGAATTATTAGCTGTCGAGTTAGCTATGGAGCTCTGTCCTCGGAACATCGAATCGCGAGGGTTGGAGTCGCCGTCATCGTCCAAATCGAGGGCGGACGAATATCCTGGCTTTTCTCCTCGAGCAGTTACGGCTAGAGCATCGAGTTCGGTAGAGGTAGCAATCTGACTTTGGGATTTCATGAAAGAGGTACGATCGTCGGACATAAACTTGTAGCGACCATCAGGGTTGCTCTGGAAGATGACAATACCAGTAGTAATAATCAGCATAAGCAGGAGAACTAGCGTGCAAACCGCGTTCAAGATCCAGAAAATAACGCCGACGATACCAGTGACGAGTCCGGGTTGGTCGAACACCTTCGTGAAAATAAGGAGGAAAATGGCGTTGATGAAGTTAACAACGGCAATGGCGATATTGAAAGAATTAGTCTTCTTATCCATCCAAGGCCGCAATACTGCAGACGCGATGAGAGCAGCAGCCTCAATAATTAGGAATGCGATAGCCTGAGCAATACCAGAGTTCTGAGCAAACGCAATGAATACCGACTTCACAACAGTGTATCCAAGGACAGGAATGATGAAATAATAAGCAGAAGCGCGGAATTGGATGTAAAGGAAACCTAAAGTGCATAGGGTTAGCAGCAAGGACAAGATTTGTGGTCATTTCTTCAGTCACGCGAATAACAATATAGTAAAATAACTCACCCCACTTATTAAGAGTTTGGGGATCCGAAAATAAAATATACGCTGGGTTTCTGTGAAGCGCGACCGAACGATGCGCAATCCGGACGACCTTGTAAGCAGCCCACGCCAGCACACCATTAACGGCAATGAGGAAGAATACAGCCATAACCATCAGCGCAGGAGAGTCATTTTGAGTAAATTCCCAAAGGCAAAGTATCGTTACTGGAGGATGTCCAACAAGGGCCATTCGGAAAAGGATACCCTTAAGTACGGTGCCTATGAGCATATAAAAATTAGCCCTGGTTCATCACGCGCTTATAAAAAAAAACTTTTATAAGACAGACCAGATTCAGGGATACTTACGCCAACCATTTCGAAATTCTAGGAAAGTGTCGCCTTTTATCCACTTCTGCTTCGCAGCTAATTCGCATATTCCTTTGAAAGCAACCACGCATAAGGTCGTCGCAACCATGACAAGGTAGAAAAAGACAATTCCGGTCAAAAAAAGATTTGTGGACTCGATATCTGCTTTGAAAGCAACTCGTTGGATGCCGTACACAATATAACTTCCATACGAGGTCATGACGTTTCCTCGCTTCATCAGATTGGAGCCATGTTCCATCGCGCTACGAGGGAGCATCGCCGCTCCATGTTGGAAAAGATCAACCGAACGCTTTTGTACTTCAACGGACACGGTCGAAAGAGAGTCGGCCTCGGCAATCAACGTAGAGGCCGTACCTCCCGTTGAACGCTGATACCAGGTGAAAATTCGCTGCACTGAATACAAGGTTAACAGATAATTCTAGGATAATACAAATTTCGGCATATGGTCGAAATTGAGTTTATCCAAATTAAACAGGGCGCGGTGAGTTGACATACTAAAAGCGACATCGATAATACCCATACTCCACTGGAAATCTTGAGTCCAGGCCTGCACGACAGGAGGCAGGGGGATTCCCACAAGGCCAACCATAGCCTGTGCCTGGAAATAGCCCACCAACGACAAGGCATTCGCAGCTACGTGCGAAGCAGCATTCGTATGACCCAAACCGGAGAGGAAACCAGACGATGCAAGAGCCAAACCAGCCACTACAGCGGAGGCCCATTTAACCCCGATTAAGTCGACCGTTTGTCCGTTCGAAACCGCAGCCTCGACACAAGCAACACTGTGGCCAGCCTGAGGACCATCGGTTGCATTGAGTTGAATCCTGACTTTAGCATCGAGATCGGGAAAGCCGTAAGCGATGGACGGGATATTAGATGCGGCATCCGGCGGAACGTCGAGATCGAACGGGTCGCCCAATTTTCCAGATATCATTGGACAAAACCCTGCCAAGCCGAGATCGCAAGGCTTCACCACGAGGTGTAAAAAAGAGTAGCCATAGGCACTAATATCAACATCAAATTCAACCTTGGCCTCGATGGTAGAGATAGCCGAAATGTTGACAGATGCCTTGTTAGTGGTCGGATTGTAAATGACACTGAACAAACTAGCCGTAAATCCCGAGTTTTCTTGGCAAATGTTAAGAGAGGTAGACCGGAGAATCCGTTCTGCTCCTACTGGGAGAATGGTCGATGCGAAAGAGAGAACCGCCAGGAGCGGTGACCCTATGGAAAACCTCATCGTAATCGCTATTAAACAATCCAATACATAAATCCAAGTAAAGAACTCATTAGGTATCTCTGTTCTAAAGTCCGATAATTCGATATAGTCTAGTTGATGCGACAACGAAAGCAGACGACACAAGTTGTAAAATCAATGCTCTTTCAACGCGCTTCGGTTCAGTCGGATCGTAGTGAAAT
Source organism: Daldinia sp. FL1419 (assembly GCA_025201765.1). Taxonomy (NCBI): domain Eukaryota; kingdom Fungi; phylum Ascomycota; class Sordariomycetes; order Xylariales; family Hypoxylaceae; genus Daldinia; species Daldinia sp. FL1419. The sequence goes on from MU623440.1 coordinate 140,954, forward strand.
ACTTCGGATTCGCAGGCAAAAACGACTATACGATTTATCTTGTAGTCGTCGCGGTAAGGTTGAGGGTTGGTATAAAAGCGAGTGAAATGCACCCATAAAATACGGGGCGATGGAGGCGGATAGGCGGTCGAGGTCGAAAGCCCAAAAAAGCCGAAAGAAAACAACAAGATGAAAGAATAGAAAATCACCTGAAACGAGTGAATGGTGATGAAAACGTGGTGTGGAAGAAGTTACCAGTAAGCAGCTAAACTGGGGGGCGGTTTCCCTCGATAAGGCTTAGTGCCCGAACTCTGTGAGGGATATTGTGTCTGACCTTATTTCTGAGAGAGGAAGTTCGTCCGTGCGCAATTCTAAGTATTTTTATTGGGTGCAT